>JAGVVM010006406.1:0-20846 GCA_019149425.1 Psidium friedrichsthalianum
CCACCATAACAGAATTAAAGAGTATTAACCCAATTTGTACAAATAATTAAATCTGATAAGAATATTCACTCGTTCAAAAATTTACACCACAATCTTTTTCCCCACTCTTCTCAACCCTCCTCTTATCTTTCCCCCTTCCTTTTCTTCCCCCCCCCCGTCCCCCCCCCCCCCCGCCCCCCCCCCCCACCACCCCCCCCCGCCCCTACCCCCGGCCTCCCCCCCCCGCCATGGAAAACATTAATACACTGTTTTTCCTTCTTTTTTTTTTGTTAACCCCAAAAAAATCTTCCTTTCTTTTTTCCCTTTTTCTTTCCCTAGTCCCTTTTTTTCCCTTTTTTTTTTATTTTCCCCCCCCGATCCCCTTTTCTCTTCCCCCCCCCTTCCCCCCCCCCCGCCTTCCTCTTCCCCTCTTTTCCTTCTTCCCTCCCTTTCCCCTCTTCCTTCCCTCTCCCCCCCCCCCCCTTCCCCTTCTTCTTTCCTTTCTCTTTCCTCCCCCCCCCCCCTCCCTCTTGTTCTTTTTTTTTTTTTTTCCCCTCTTTTTTCCCTTCCTTCCCTTTCCTCCTCCCTTTTCCCCTCCCCCCCCCCCTTTTTCCTTTTTCTTTTCCCCCCCCCCCCCTTTTACCATTTTTTCTTCCCCCCTCCCCCCCTTTCCTTCTCCCCCCCCTTTCTTCCCCCTTTTCTTCCTTTTCTCCCCCTTCCCTTTTTTTTTTTCTTTTTCTTTTCCTCCCTTTTTTCCTTTTTTTTCCCCTTTTTTTTCCCCCTCCCTTCCCTTCCCCCCCTTCCCCCCCTCCCCTTTTTTCCTACTTTTTTTTTTCCCCCCCCCTTTTATTTTTTCCCTTCCCCCCCCCCTTCCCCCCCCCCCCCCCCTTTCCCCCCCCCCCCCACTTTTAACCAAGCACCATTTCGTGTCTTGCGTTACGTCAACCAATGCCCAAATTTAGTGTGCCTGAATGGCTTGAGCCATTTGCCATCGTTATAAGTGTAACTTTTTTTTTTTCAATACCATTTAACCAAGTTACTTCCCAACACAATTTTGAATTACACTTTACCAAAAATATTGTATTTACCATTTCGAAAATGACTGTAATCTAAAGTTATTTGAATTTCCCTGGATGCTTTCCTAAAAACAAAACCAAACGTAGCCTAAAATCCTCTAGGAAAATGCTGAAGGTGTAAGCAACCTTTTTGGGAGAGCACTTGGAGATGTATTGCATTTGGTCCAAAGTCCTCCAAAGGGCCTTAGCCCAAGGCAAATCATACCGCAATGTTTGTGCTTTAAGCATTTTGGGAATTTTAATGCACTTGGGGCCCTTTTTTGAAGTTTTCCCAAAACTTTTGAAATGCTAATTTCACCCTCACCATTTTCACTATTTGGCCTCGTGTGATGCCCAGTGAGCATTGATGGCGAGGCTTCGCCAATGTTCGCCCGAGTGCACGCGATCTTAAGCGATGGATACTGATGCTAGATCTAGTTCACGACGCTTGGTGATTGCAAATAGATTTTCCTTTTTATTTATTTATTTGTTTTAAACAAATACCTAAAATCCTTTACAAGCTTCATTTTTTTTTCAAACAACATTTAAACTAAAGTTGATTCCTAAGGAACTTCTCAATTGCATCTTACCATACACTATTTGCATTAAAAAAAAAACTCTTTAACCTAAAGTTTTTGCACATTAATCATCCAAAACTTTAAATTCATTTGCACATATTTAAATTTAATACTATTGAAAATCGAGGAATATTTTTCAAAATCATGCTTTGGATTTAAAGTCAAATGATTTTCTCTTTAAGCATTCAACATCAAGACACTTTAGAAGCATCACTTTATCGTTATGCGTTTGGAAAATCACGCAAAGGACTATGGATTAAAAGGTTTCTACATAATGCAAATACTAAGTGCAATTGAAAACAATTTAGATTTAAATGTCGTCTGAGAAAAAATACACTTATAAAGGGCTTTTTCTATAATTTTTTCAAGAAAAATCTGAAGCTCAGCAACCGGCAGCTCTTCGATGAAGAGTTCAGGTGACGATCGGATCAAGCAATCGGGCTCAAGCACCGGGCCGCTGCAACACTAGGCAAGGTTTTAGTTGATCACTAGCAAGCCAAATCGCATCGGCAGCCGTCATCTGAAGTCGCACCACCCTGTGGGGGAAGGTTGTGTGACCTCAGGTGAGGATCGTTGCTGTCAGATTTGGTTTGTTAGCGATCAGATTTCACCTCGTTGCCGACATCGAGCGTTGCTGGTCTTAGCGAGGGGAAAATGCTAATTTGGAATGCGATGGCAAAGTTGAAAGGAAAAAAAAATCATTAGAATTCCCAAAATTCTCAAAACCAAAGCTGAATAGGACTTGCATTTGGAGACTTTGGAAATGCTAACTTCGGCTCAAAACCTTTGAAATTTTCTTGCCAAATACCTCAACATTGGCACAAAGGCCTGCCCCAAAATCCACTCCCAAAGCTGCGTCGAACGCAGCCTAAGACCTTCATGCAAGGCAATTAAGGCCTTTTTGTCTTTATTTAAAAGAGTATATTTACTTGTCTAATAAAGAGGAAATGACTATAAAAGATTTCTCAATTACATGCAAACCGTCTGTACGATTTCACAAATAGGTGGTCGACTTGAAAAACAATATTCACATTCAAAGTTATCAAAAATAAGTCAAAAGTAAAGTCACTTCAAGGTACTCTACAACGTACTACTCAAACAAAACAAAATGTGTACCAATTACAAAAACCACGAGACAGGTTAGTGAGCCATTGTCAAGTAGCATTATTTTTCCAAGAGTTGATCCTACAAAGAATGGTAGTCACAAATACAATTCACTTGACTGCAAAAGTCTATATTTTGTACAGCTAATCACCTTCCCTCGTCTTATCTCCCATTAAAAAAGTAAGAAAATAATTGAGTGACCAAAGCAAGTAGATAGAGAAAGGAAAAGGTTGGAGGACATATCTGTGGATACTCCACAAAGGTTTCGGATTTCAGTTGCCAAGCTAAGATCTCCCTGTTGCGGACTACCAATGAACAAGCTTCGATGCAGCCACTCTCGGAATCTTCTACTCTTTCTCTTTCTCGTCATCCTACACAAAAATAAGTGAATCGAGTGAGCATTGTTGTCAAGTGTCGGGCCAACTCGTGACAATGAGCCAATTGAGATAATGCAGCTATTCCTCATGAATTACTTAGCAAGTGAAACCTAGCCCTGCATCTGCGACATATTGGGCAGGGCCTGCACACAGCTCACCAGCTATGGTCGAGTAGATATCTAAACCAGGTAGACAGCTCATGGAAAATCTTATTGATGCAAGAAAAACTGCACTAAACTAAATATGAGAAAAATATGCTACGCCACTTCATCTGAATGCTTCCGGTCATGTAAGAACTTGCAAGTGAACTGAATTTGGTGTAAGCGAAAGAGCTATCCTCACCGAACTATCCACCATTTTGTCGAAATCATCATCAAAGCCCACATCTCCATCATCTGAAAGATCAGAGTATTAGTATTCGAACAGGATGTCCAATTGCACAACCATAAAAACACTGCAGAAAGCTGGATGGGGCTCGTAGAATCATAAACATCAATCAAGTAGATGTAGTCAAAGCACCGATAGAGACTCATCAACTTTCCCGGAATGTACACCAATAACAGCAGAAAATTTATTTAGTCATAATACCTGGTCCCTCATCATCATCTCCAAGATCTCCCAAAAGGAAGACATCCAAGTCTTGCTCTGTTGAGGTGGAAGTCTTGCTTAGCTTACTTGGATTATTTGGATCCTTTGTCTCTGCTTCAGATGCTACTCCAGCATTTGGAGGTTCTTTAACTTCTTCAGATGCTACTCCAGCATTTGGAGGTTCTTTAACTTCTTCTGATGCTTTTTGTCTAACATCCTCCATGTATTGCCTCTCATAGCTGACAACAACCGAAAGTAAGGAAGTTCGTGAAGTGCATAAAAGACAGAGCAGTCAACAGGTATGATCAGTGACAACAAAATTGCAGGAGATTTAGCAATCAAACATATGATATACACATTTCCTTTTATTCTGTTCACCATGCTGACAGGATGTCTCCATCTTGGGATGAAGTATTCATTATGCTAACAAATTATAGTTGCTGAGTACACTACAAACACTACAATCCTTCACAAGTACCATTGCACTAGATGCAGCTCATTTAGGAAGTCAGGCAGTTTGTCAATCTTCGTTAAATAAGCCAGGCAGGATGAAGAAAATCTCAAGAGAGCTGAACTAAACTTGGCTCCCGAATCTTTGAGTTAGCATTAATGAGAAATTGATCAATACCACAATGCAGAAATATTTTTCTACAATATGTTTTTCTTAAGTGATAACAGGCTGAGTCTAAAATATCAAAGTGAAAACCTCAGGCTCAAATAAAATCAGGTAACAATAAAAGATTAAAAGGAGTCCTCACTCATTCTTATTTCCGTTACCATGAACGGCACCAAAGATCATAAAATTTTACTATTAGGCTTCCAAGGTACTCAAGTCAAGACTGTCAAATGTTACTAAACTAGACATTAGAACTCATCTCAAAAGAAGGAGAAGAACGAAATCTTATATAGAGGTCCCATAACATTAAGGATGCATACGGCGCAACATGGCTATTGACTAGTATGAAATATATTCTCCAAAACTTCCGTTCTTTCATAATCCGTGGGCACAACTCATATCTCAAAGTCGAGATTTCCTGCAACAGGTCAATAGCAACAAAATATTAGAAGTTGATAACATTCCCATGATTTATTTATCTCAGAAAGATCATGATTAATGTACAAAGAAAAAGTAAAGACTTCGGCTGAAAATAAGATATAAAAAGATCTCTTCCTGGCAACAGAATTAGATGATTGGACTTGTACTACTCAACTGGGAATTCCATCCATCCCTTAGACTGAGATAAATCTCGTCATGAACCACAGAAATGTTGAGGATGGGGCCAAGTGCAACTCAACTATAAAGTTTACAAGACCTTGAAGTGTGTCGGAAAGTTGTCTGAGCACCATTTGCGCCATAAGTCTAACGTAACTGACTTTTAGCCTTCAAAACACTTACGTAGGTGCATAAGTCTTTATGTTTCAACCTTCCTCAAAGAAGAGCCTCTGTACAACTGCAATTTAATTGGCTTGAAAGCAAAAGTGATGTTTACTCTAAAGCAAATGCAACGATTTACACCCCTTCTCTATGTATCTATCTCTCCCGTTAGGCATATTGAGGATTTGCTGATGGAGCCAAGATCAAGTACCTTTACAGATGAAAGAACAAGCTTGGCATGCTTTTCTTGAAACTCTGTAAGGTCCTGCCTTACATTTGAGACTGTAGGAACTCTGACATCTCAGAATCATCTGCAAAAAGTTAGGAAACATCAGCTACGGAAAATGCAAACAGTCAACAATAAGCACAAGATCGCATCAGTTCTGTTGTTATGCCAAGCCAAAACAAAATCACCAGCTCACATGCCCGATACCAACCAAAAAAACATTCCACTGAAACTAAGCAACCAACAAAGGACTTCCTACGAACCCCAGACGTTGTCACAGCACAACCTCAGTGGAACCACGCAACCAATGGAAAACTTCCCTTGAAGTTCAGAAGCACCCACGCCGTAACCTCAATGATTACAGTATCAAGAACAACCGCAGACAGGCAAAAACAATAGTGATACATGAGCTTGGGCTATGGAGTCGATCAGCGTTACATGCATCGGCCGTGCAAAAGAACTCGAAATCGGCAAATGCGAGTAACACAGACCAAAGTGATTTCACTAGAGGATTGAAGCAAGTATGATCTTTAGGTTTCTGCGCATTCAATCATCGATCGACAGAAGTACGCCATTTCTAACGTAATAAGGGTCATCAATCGTCGGACAGCTTCTTATCTACCAAATGTCTACCAGAACGTCAACCAATCTAAATAAACACTAATGAAGCACCTGTCAGGGGAAAATCCCGGAAGGTGGTGACGTTGATTTCCTTGACGAACTCTCTCAACTCGTCAGTGACTCCGAGCTTCTCCGGATCCGCCCCCTCCTCCTCCTCCACCTTCCGCGGCCCCGCGGCGGACTCCGCCACGGCGAGCGCGCCGGAACCCTCGGCCAGCGACTTGAGCCGATCGGCTCGCTTGATGGCCTCGAGCTTGATCTGGTCGGCTCGCTTCGACGCCTCGGCGGCGATCTCCCTGGACCTCTTCGCCGTCTCGGACACGATGTCGGAGAGCCTCGAGGAGCCGAAGGAGAGCTCCTGGGATCGCTTCGCGGCTTCCTTGGTCAGCTCCTGAGACCGCTTGGCGGCATCCTCCGCGAAGCTCCGAGCTCGGCTCCAGAAATCCATTACGCTCGAGCTCAATCGTTGTGTCTGCTCTCCGCTCCGCTCTTCGTCTTCGTCTTCGTCGTTCTTCCTGATGAATAATTGGGCCTCTGGCCTAATTGTTCGGGTCGGACTCCATCCATGTTGATAAAGCAAGCCCGACACTGAGTTAATCTAACATCGAGTTCGTCTAACTTTTGCTGCTTGTGCAATTTGGTCCTCTAACGATCGCGAATGATAACCATCATGTTTTTGAAATCAGTTTTTAGCCATAAATAGAATTTTTAATTTCTAATTTCTAGAGAAATTTCTGAGCAAATAAATGCGTCTATAAATTTATATTCCCGAAATAGAAATTCGTTTGATAACAATATAAAACTTCGAGGGTCCCCAGCGGACTGAGGACTAAGGATCGGTGACTAGGGGCTAGCGGATCGGCAATCGGGACGCGAGAGAGAGGTATTGAGCGATAAGAAGAATTTTTATTTCTCAATTCTGTTCCAGAAATAGAGAAGCAAAAAATTTTAACTTTTTATTTCTATTTCAAGTCTATTTTTGGAACAAGTTTTTGTTCAGAATTAGAAAAAAATAAAGTTGAGTTACCAAATAAATTTCCGTTCCAAACCCGTTTCTTAACAGGTTTGGAATAGAAATGAAGAAATAAAATGGTTATTTTTCGCGTCCTAAGTTGTCCCGATTTGGCCATCATATCCAACTCGAGGCTCTTGCGGACATAAATCAAGTGCCGGAAAGGACTGGAAATAAATTATAAGTAGTCGTGATCCGATACCAATACTTCTATAACTTCCCGCCTCCATCTATGATTGGCTCCATCCGTCAATTAACGCCCTTAGTAATGGTTCCCGCCAAAGAATTCGACTACAATAACTGTTCCCCCTATTTATCCTTGAAGCCAATTTGATTTTAGCCAAACTTTGTGATCCAAATACCGACACTTCTATTGACATCAACTTGGCTATCGGTCGATGGCCAAGCCTATTCATGCTTTGTCGACTTAATTCTATTGGCTTCTCACAGTGGATGCTGATATTTTTTTTTTAATAAATATATATATTGGGGATGCTGATACTTGACCGCCGGTACTTCCAGACAATCTCAACTCACATGTGCCGGTTGACCTTGCCGTTTAGGTATACCTTGAACGAGAGGCTTTGGTCGTGCTTCAACAGCCTGAGAAGAATGTGCTTGCCTCATGCTCATAAGAAGGAAGAACCGCAGTGGGAACAATATCCCGGTGGTGGGCATCAACGTCACCCCAAAACAGACGATAAGATACACAAATTGGAAGAACATAAACACTGCGATGGCTTGAACGGTACAGGTTCGACAAATGATGCGTGAACCTCCTTCTAGAACTCTGCTCCCTGAAAGGAGAGGTAAGATCAGGACAGCATGATAATTACCTACGGCATCGTAAATCTTAGTGCAAATTGCCTATTTTTCACCGTCAAACATGACAACTCACCTTTACTGAAAAAGCATGGTCTCCCGTCAAGCAAGCTCTTCCATCAAGCAACCTCTCCTATCAAATAAATTCAGAAAGTATGGGCAACTTGTAAGATGCGCAACTTACTTGTAATGTCGACCGGGTGTGATAGAGAGAAACAAAATCCTTTTCTAGAGATGATTCTCCTGTAGACTATCAATAGCCAATTTAGGCGAAGTAACCCCAAGGGAATGGTATAGGTACTAGTTCAATGACAGGTATGGGCATATCGATATTCCCCCGGGCCATGATTGCAACAGGTTGCTCATCCTTTGCGCATTGACTCCGACGGGCAAGCGGCGTCGATGTGATCCTCGGGGTCAAATTTAGTGTTTCCATTTCTTCCATCGTCAGCTCTCGAAATTGCCTCCTTCAGGTCCTGCAATTTCTTAATAGCGGAAGTGAATTGCAATAGATATCCACCGCGCTTAATGCTAAGTAAAAGCTATGTGTATTTGCGCGAATGGAGAAAATCAAGCGCGCTAACGGACCTTATGGTTGGAGTTCTGTCCATTTCAATGAACACTTCTCGCATCTCTCCATAAATCTCGAAATGGGTTTGCCCGATGCTTCATGCATGCCCTTTGCGCGCTGAACCATCCTATTTCGAATCATCCGTAGAGCTCCTTTCAACCATAGTCGAGGGGGGAAAATGATGCCTACGCTACCACCGAAGATAGAACTTTCTTGACATTCCATCCAAACCTGCTTATCGAGAAAGGATAGACTCTTAGCGTGCATAGGAGACTGCGGGATTACTTCATTGGAAGGAGCAAGTCTGAGTAATCCGCATAGCAGCATCTGAAATCCAATATGATATATAGCGCTTAGCAAAACGTTAGCTTAGAATCTTATTTTAAAAGAAATGGGCACGATCAATTACACAGGTACCAATAGTCCGGAGCAAAAAGATGCCGTAGTTACCGTCCAAAATCCTCGCAACGTTCTTCACGATGGTTTTTCTTTAATTTCGCATGCTCTGGCTTTAATTTACGCTGAATCCAAATGGTTGTGATTTGGTTGTTTCTACCTGTCCATGGCACGTCTTAAACCAAATGTTTGGATGGACCTTGATAAATGAGGACAACTCTACATTAAAAAACCATCATTCTCCTTTATGTAGAATACTATGCGGATAAAATCCCTAAGCGAGGAGAACAACATCATTCTTCTTTATGTAGAATACTACGTGGATAAAATCCCTAAGTGAGGAGAACAATGTGCCGATTAGTCTTTTAAAATTCGTGCGGAACTAGGCCGGTTTGACTGCATGCCACTTACTAACCAATTTTTACAAAATGAACCAGAAACATGCTTTCAATTAGGCGAAGGGGTGACATTCTCACAAAGGTGTTTCCGCTCAGGCACCGGTGGAGGATGTGGAGACGAGGTCAAGTCGAAATCACGTTAGTTGCGGAGTACGCAAAATCCTAACTAAAGCTTTTGTCTCTCGGATACACTGGATAGATTATCCTTTAATGATTTGAGATGAAATTTCCCCAAGCCAAGGCACAGAAAACTGCACGTGCAATTTTCTGGTTATCTACTCTTCTTTTTATTGGAGTTCTTTTATTTTAAGTGTCTTCGAAACATTTAAAAGGTTTCATTGAGATGAAAGTAAAAATGAAAATATTTTTTTCGATAAATCGAGTTAATTTGAAGTTAACTTATGAAAAAACATATAAGTGACAAGTCTATAGGCTCTAATTTATTAGTATACTCTAAATGGTGGACAAAAGTTCATTGCAATATTACCAATTGAGTTCTCAAAATTTTCTCGTTTTTTCCAATTTGGCAGAAATCATTGACGTGGATATTTTAATAATGTTTGAATAATTATTTTAGAAATTTTTATTTGGTTTTCTTTCTATTTATTTATCTTCTCTGCTTTTTAATTTTTTTTTTATTGTTCACTTTTTCCCTCCGCCGGCCATTGTCGAGCTTCAACAATAGCCGGTGGAGGTTGTTGACCTCTGGCGAGGGTAGCCCTTCACCAAATCAGACAAAGGCGAGGGTTTCTCTCGCCGGCCAAAGCAAGATCTTCAACATATTTACGTATCAAATGCATCTATACAAATATGTCTCAAACATAGATAATTTACCTATCCACCATCCCTCAATTTAAAATCCACCACGATAATTCCCTATATGCTCATACTAGGGGCGGCAACTGAAGTAGCTTAGCGAGTCATGGAGGAAGGCCATGCTCGAGAGGGTCATCTCCGACCGGTGCAAGCTTTGGTGGTCGTCAGGAACTGAAACTGATCCTCCATCTGACCTCGAAGAGACCAGGAAACACGCACCATGTCCCCCGGTTAGTCGGAGGGTCACCCGGTTGTGTCTAGTTTTCGCGTTACCTGTCTCCTGTCGCGTCACTCGGGCAGATCGTCGGAGGTTTGGCTCGATTCGATTCTGCGTGATGAGTGACGTGGTCGCCGCGGGGAAGCTAGTGCCTCCGGAGATGGGGTTGGATTAAACTTGAACGCCTCTCCCTCGCCCCGTTAGGTCCTGCCGTAGGAGAAGGCCTGCCTTGAGTTGGGCAGGCCAAAACAGTGGGTCTCTCTTGCCGGGCCGGCCGAAGCTATAATTCTCTCTGTTCCTTAATGTTCCCTCTAGCATGGCAACAACAGACCTCACGGACGGGCAACAACAGACCTCACGGACGATCGGTTCTCTGCGCCTTCATGCACACGCAACAGCCCAATGCGGATGCACTTCGACCCTCCGTCCGCATCACACGAGTGCCCGAACGAAGCTTCCTTAAATTCCAGCGCCCGGCCCTGAGTCCACAGCATCCGTGCCTGTTGCATACGAGCAATTTGATCATGTCAGAGGAAGACAGCAACTATAGCTTTTTTTTTTACAAGAAGGAAATCGAGAGCGGTCAAGCGGGGTCAAACCATGTTCTCTCCCACGGCAGCTATTACTTATCCTGCTCATTACACGATTTGAGTTAAGGTTCCATCCGTTTTGTGGAAAATTCGACGCTCTTGGAAATTACTTTTCAAAAAGTCACTTTGCAAGATAATGATACTATTTTTTCAGTGTTCGACTAAAATTTGGAAATAAACTAGGAGTTATTTTTTTCGTCGCTTGAAAAGGAAAACCGTTATTATTTTTAAAGAGGCGTGCACTATTCCTACGATATAAAGGTTATACATATACGCGATATCATTAAAATTTCAATAAAGATTTATCGAAATAAATATTCACAACATATATGCCTTGGTAGATCACAAGCAATTATTTTCTCTCTTATGAAACCCGGCCTCCGGTGCTGAGGTTCTGAGCTCGGTCTAGGGGAATCAATTTATTCATACACCTTAGAATAGTTTATACCTGACTTTGACTCATGGCTCGCAGAAGTTGTGTTGCAAGGCTTAATTAAATATAAAAAAAAAAGAAAAAGCTTTGTCTATATTTACCAGATATGGGTTGGGTCCTTGTTTTTATCATCAAGTTAACTTCTATCGCACGAATAGTACGCTTCTCTTTAGGAAAATAAAACGAGTTCTCCTTTTCAAACCAAGGAAAATTTTCCGAGTTCGTCTTCTAATTTCAGCCGGACACCGGAAAAATATTACTATTTTACTAGAAAATAACTTATTGGAAAGCACTTTGTAAAAGTGTCAAATTTTTCGCGATATTCCCGAATGTTGTCCATGGTAGGGAAACATAGCCATAGTGCCGATCCTGTTCCACATTCTCCCTTTTTTTTTTTTTTTTTTTTTAATGTCCCATCACTGGTAAGTTAAACTTCTATCTCATGATCTTTGTGTTCACCCTGATTTCATGTGTATCCTTTTTTGAGGTGTTTGTTTCACGGATGGCAAGGGATGATGTATTCCATGAAAACTGCTTTCAAAGAAAATGGTTAATTTCATAAAAGTGCCCGCGAAAATGTTTTTTTTTTTTGGGTGTTTAAATCTCTTTTGACGTGGGAAAGAAAGAGATCTAAGAAGATAGTGAATAAGAAAATGATTTTATTTTGCGAGAAAGGAAACTCGTTTTTCCTAAATTTAACCTTTTTTTTTTTTTCTCATTTGAATCCATGAACAACGCTTTCCATCAATCGAGTAGTTTTCCGACGTTAAAAACCCGAGAAAATCCAAAAGAATTTTCATCCGACAAAGTGACTCTACTATATATTCGAAGCTATAGCCAGCAGTGTCATTTTCGCAAAGCTGGGATTGGACCAAAGTGCTCATTGATGGGTTGGGCCGAGTAACCGCCGTGGGTCTGGGCCCGGGTCTCCATAACTCGACCCGTGTGGCGGGCCCACTTACCCGCTCGGGTTAATCCGATGCATGCGCGCGCATTGGCATTGAAGACCATCATCACCCGTCCTTCGATTTTACAAACGAATGATTAGACGAAAACGATGTTTATCGGGACGTAAAACCTGCTCGATCGAGATTTTATTTTCCCCAGCCAATTAAATTATCGTTCTTTTGTTTCCTCGCCAGCTTTCTTCGATCCTGAATCGGGAGGGAGAAAAAAAAAGTCGCCCCGAGACGGCCATTTTTCGCGTCGAACGAAGCTCATGTCGATTAAGCCCGTGCTCAAGGATTCAGTATCAATTCGGTCATAAACTTTCAGTCATACACATTTGTACATTGATATCAGTTCAGTCGATGCACCCACTTAAGTCAGAAATTACTAACGTGGACGTAGGTCATCCTACACGACATGGTCTGGGTACTGACGTTGATATTTCTTTGCTTAAATCGTTGCACAGTTCACAGATTTGGTTGTCTTTTCTCTACACTATTCAAGAATCCAACGTACGAAGCCACGCGACGGTACGAAGATTGCGTCGGTAGCCATTTCTTAGTCACGTGATGGGCGATTCTCCATTTGGTCCATGCTGCTGGTCGCGAAATCGACCATTGCTAGCCCGAAGGACTCAACCTCGGTCCGTCGGTCGCATCCTGTCCTATGCCCTCGCTCTTCCACAATGCTAGCAATCGACGAAGCACCATCTTTTACTCGGAATCGGCCTTTTATCACTATGTTTGCCCAATATATAAGATCGCACGATAACATCTGCCATACACAAGCATATCATTTTAGTGATGAGATCTACGTGATTTTAGCCGTTTCGCTTTGGCAGCATCCCTAATTCAGAACTTAATTTTTTTTTTGGTCGAAATTCAGAATTTAATTTGAAAGCCATATTCGACGACAAAAAAAAAAAATACTTTCTTAAAAATGATAGTATGTATCTCTTATAAGAATGAATTAACCAAAGAAATTTCACCGCCTAAAAATTATTTGGCTTTTTATTGATTAATTATTTCAACCGGTACCAATAATTATTTTTTAAAAAAATACCGTTCGAATATTTCATCTATCGTGAAACTAATGGACTCTGACCACAGGCGAATTTAATGAGCAGCTGAAGATATTTGCTACACATAAAGGTATAGTTTGGTTTGAAATAGTTCATGTGACGAATCCCAAAAATGTTCCTTTTGGGGGGGGGCCTTACGAAAAGTCAAGACAATCCCCGGATTATGGCCCAAATTACAACTCGATTGCTAAGAATTGAATGGACTTTTGGATTCTAAAGTCTTTTGGTCAATTACAAACGGCATTTGGTTCGTTTCTTGCTCGACTTTGGAAAAATGCAATTGCATCCCCAAAAGCCTATGAAGAATCTTAGCCCAAAGGTATTTTGAAATGCTGCATTTTTCGGAATGCAAATAGATTTTTTTTTAATTCTAATTTTATCCTCTCTATACTTTCATAATTACGAAAGTGTCCTTGAAAGCCCTAATTCCAATGAAGGCATCAGCCATTGGTGGGTAGCCGCTAGACCATCGGTGAGTGGTCGGCGAGCCACCGCCAATCTCGCTTAAGGTCATCCGATCTCAAGCAAGGCCTAGGTTGCGCGAACCCAAGTGACGGTTGCTTGTGGCCGTGCGACCTAGGCAGCTGTCGGCCTGGTTAGCGCAATCTCAGTGAGGTTGGCGGCAGCTCGCCATTCCTTTGCCGGTTTTTGAGTTTTTTTATTTTGCCTTTTAAATAAATGTTAAAGGGCTTTGTAAAGTGTTTTTTTTTTCCCAAACACCATTTTAACCAAAGTTATTTCTAATGTATACTTAAAATACACTTTACTAAACACTACCTGTATTTCGGAATACCCTTTTAACCCAAATAACTTTACATTATCCCAAAGATACTCCCCCAAAGCTGAACCAAATAAGCCCGAAATATGATTTTACATCACTTGACAACAGATCATATATGTTATTTATATTCATACGATCTTCCTCCACCCATTACCTTAATATTTTAAGTTAGAATTTAACGTTGCAATAGAGGTCAATTGACACGACAGAAAAAGAGAAAAAAAAATATGGAGATGTGACCACGAGATCTTAGCTAGGGTTTCGTCCCACCACTAACGTCAAATGGAAAGAACTTAATCTTTGTTTAGAGGAATAACAATAATAACAAGATGGAAGGGTGGGGAAGAAGGAACCGACAAAGGAAGTGCGTCGATTGCATGTGTTGTTGTCGTGTGGCTTGGAGGGACCATAGTTGGAGACAAGGACATGGTCCAATTGACTCGACTCGCTAGCTCTCGCTCGCGTCATATCGCTGTCGGTGTTCCGTGTCCGAATCGGCACCCACGACGCATCTATTCACGAACTAATTTTCACTCGCACCAAATTTCAAATCGGCTCCTCTTGGTAATTTTCGCATCGCAAAAAATCGTACTCGGTGTCCTCAACTCGAATTTACTTACCCCTCCGCTGAAAATGCACGTGTCGACACGAGTGAATTTTCCAAATCGGGTCACGTTGCTCTCCATGTCGGATTCGTCTCACCAGTGGCAGCTAGACGTGAATTGAAAAAAAATTAGTTTTTTGGGTACATACATCCAAGGGGTACCGTTTTGAGATTTTTTTTTAGCGAGGTAATAATTAATTTGGAGTAACTATATCGTGCGAAATCGGTTTGCGATTTTAATCCTAAAAGAAATAAATCCGGAAGTGTTAATTCATTTATTCAGTTCCTTTGCGAAGAGGACAAGACGTGAACCGAGGGGGGGGACCAAAAGGCCCCAACAATATTCAATTCCAAAAGCTCAGAACTCGTCCTGTCGAAACGCCTCCGACGACGAATAACGGCGTTTCGCTGGACTAATGGACCGTCGCATTAATTAATTAGATGCTAAAGTATTTTTTTTTTAATGTTCTACCTAATTGAGGACCACAGCCACATGGACATTCTCGTGATGGGCAGAACCTAATGTCGTAAAAAAAGAGATCGCAAGCTTTTTAGAGAGTTTATGCTTCGAAAATATAATATGGGGTGGAACTTTGCAGTACCTTTTTTTTTAAGATATGGTAATTTCAAGTGGACATGCAAAATGTTAGATTGCACGATTATGCAAGATGAAATTCGAACGTGGGTCACTTCTGTTCTTCTTATTGTGAGTTAGAGATCACGAAGAGGAGAAAGGGAAATTGTTTCGGAAAATACACAGATTTTTCGAGGATTCTTTCCATAGAAAACTTTGGTTGGGGTTGGGGGGGCAGATCAAATTAAGCAAATTGGGCAGAAAGATGGTTTGTAGCGTTGATTTAGGGACGGTGGGTAGCGTGGTACTTGAAGGTGGCAAAGGTTCATCCGGTGCAATAATGGCTCTCGGGACTAACCCTAGAATCCCACTCCATCTACGGACCGGCGGCACATGGCCGTGTAGGGTGGGGTTGTGCTGTGTCCCTGAGTGTACTTAAAGTTAATTTTGCCTCCAGATCTGGAGGGCTAAGATAGGCGCGAGCAATTTCAGGATCGATTCAGGTTTCAAGTTGGGACTTGGAATCTATTCGTCAAAATTGGTTCTTCAATACTCTGAGACATACTTTGCCACAGGGTTACATGATTTCGGGGTGTGGACCTGTAATTTTAATTGAACGACCGCAGTGAATCATCACATCTAATGACCATCGTTTCTTGATACAGCCGCTGACCGCAAATCATATTTAAACACACGAAGAATATGAAGCGTTAACAAAGTAAAAGTCTCAGTTATGGATATTCATCGAGAGCGAAAGCTTGGACCGAGTAGTTTCAAATTACACGGTCATCATCAAATGGTGGGCCCATCTGGCCCGAACCCAATGTTTGGTGGTCTAGGACAATGCCAGAGAGAGAGAGAGAGAGAGAGAGAAGTTGATATCTTTCGCGATCTGTAAGGATGGTGAAAGGTGCCTGGTTTGGAGGGGATAGAGCCCCATTGGAGAAGGCAGGGCTTCCTAGGCAAAACTCCCATCTACATCTGGAAATTGCCAGGGATATCCATCCAATCAAGGAATACACGCAGATTTAGAGAGGGAGAGAGAGACGTGGACGGAGTAGCAGAAGAGACGTCGTTTCCATGATGGATCAGGTCCCCTCCCACGATCGATCGCACCGTCCCCTGTGCATTCTCTTGCCAGTGCATGTTGGGATAGGAGTGACCCACTTCCAGATACACCTAAAAGATTAAAAGGGTACAGACGGACCTACTCGTACTTTACCTACGCCGCTCTCGAACGGCAGCATCGGTCGGTCGAGATACGGCTGGGGTTGGGGGTGGGGGGACTGACTGAGGTTTCCCACTGGCTACGGACCACCGTTGTGGCGCGTTCATTGCTAATCCGTCAGAGCACGGAGGACATCGATTGTGATCGTTCCTCTTCTTACTGCCAAACCCTACGGTTTTGTGACATCTAAGGTGCGTCTTGAAAACGGGAAATGAGCACGATGCGAAGGCCACTGCTGTTCACCGCATTCCAGGGGTCTCGACACCTGTGGTTCCGCCTGCATCGATTGCCGAGATCATGATGTCGGTAGAATGTGCCTCGAATCAAGCTGCTACGACTCGGCGGCGACTGATTCGAGTGAGCGTATTCGACACTATGTGCAGAATTGTACTTATGTAACCGAGTCATCATCGCAAGTGTTGATATGCACGTGTGAATCTTCTAAGAGAATTCTGACGGTGGAGAATCGGAGAATTGATGTGGTGTGAAGTATGCATATCTCCGCTTGGCTAATAACTCATAAGTTTTTTTTAGTGAATACGAATTCAATTAGGTATGTTGACCGGCTCGGATTCTATCTCTTTATTAGCGATCTGTCCGGAACGAAGATATTAGATCTTACGCTAGGCGTGGCCGCAAAGGCCTATGATGATGCAAATGGCCGGCTTGTCCGGATGGGATGATGATGCGGAGATCTGTTGGAGTGATTGACGATGGATCGAACAGGTGAAATTGACACCGAAATGGCCACAAGCGCGCAATATTTGGTGATGCGCAATAATGCCCTAAGGGAAGAATGGAGGGTCCTCATCGGTTCTCTTGTCCGAGTGTGTTTGGATGAGATATTTGGGCGTGGATTGGCTCTTGAGTGGGGCTTGGACTTTGGAACAAACATTCATCGACGCCCACCACATTTGCACGTCCTCGGTGTACCGACGCGTCGAGCACGTGTCGATCTCGGGTTAGTGCGCACGTGTCGAGTGCATCCCATGTTAGGCTGATGATATTTCCTAAAAACTCAAAAGGGTTTTAGAAGAACGGCATGTCGAACACGACCACGGAGCATGGATCACAAGCGTTCAGATTTTGGCTCTCTTTCTCTCTCGATTTTGTCTCGGTGAGGTTCTTTAAGAGAGGGGGAAAAAAAGAAAAAACGCTCGTTTAATGAGATGGATGCTCGATTACATATTGTCTCGTCCAAGTTCATGCCATCAATGTTTTTCTTCCATCAGCAGTGGACCTGCGATGCCGAGTATTCAATATCGAAGAATAGCGCTTGGCGTTCCTTTCGGCATTTATGCCATTGGTCTTTTCATTCGATGATGTTTGGTTCGGGCGATCGGTCACATTGATCGGTGGGTACGCATAATGTATGAGGCCGAAACGTCGGCCGAGCACAACTTAGCATGGAAGAAAACTTGCTACATGACGTGGATAGCCACCCTAAGATCCAGATGAAATACGGTAAATCACCTAAGTTCGGAAGAATCCCCTTTTTTTTTTTCACTTCATTGATTCTTTGGCGTCGGCATATTGAAAATCCGCCCTTTAATGGTGGGTGTTCCGTCGCCTAATGAGCATAATGAAAGGTAATAAACCCTAATCAAGGCGTATCCAACCGATCGACTTCATAAGGCACCGAAAAAATTGGCAAAAGTCACTTCTTTGTCTACCAATGTTGGTGCTTGGAGTCATGTCGTTTGTATAAATGTTGGTGCTATCAATTTTTGTCCGGTTGGATCTAGCCATTTTTATCTAATGAAGCATACTATAGCGATTAGCAATTTCGTGAGGACATAGTTAAAAGAGGGAGAGGAGATTTGGGAAAAAGTATTAAAAATGTCATAAACCTACTTTTATTGGTATCAATTCAGTTCTAAATTTTTTAATTTGAGGGCTTTAGTCCTAAACCTATTACATTGCTATCGACTGAGTTCATATTGGTTAAATTTGGGTAGAAATTATTGACACCGGCGCCGGTGGTCCTACTTGGCACAACCTTGCTGACATGAATATTTTTTAAATAACATTTTGATTTTTTCTTTTCTTTTAGGTTCTTTATTCTATCTCTCTTTTTTTTCTTTTTTATACTGAGAGCTGGCAAGGACCACCGGCCATAGGTGAGGGCTGAGACACCCTCCCCCGGATTTGGGCAAGGGGCTACACGCCCTTGCTTTAGCCGTGAGGGCATGGCGGCCTCACCATATTTGGGCGAGGGCCGTGTACCCTTGTTGTAGTTGGCGAGGGCCGTGATGCTCTTGATATAAAGGTTGGACTCCTTGAACTTGCACAAAACGCTTTTCCCGGGCTAGTCGCCTGCGGAGGAACAAAGCCGTGAGGACTTAGTGTCCAAGCGAACAATATTGTGACAAGTGGGAGGCCCCAGCCCGTTACAGTTGGTACTGAGAGACCGACTCCCGACCGCGTGTTGGGCCGCAGTGACACCTCAGCCAGGTCTGGTTACGCGGGGACGCTGTTCCCCTAGGGGGAGAAAGGGATGGTAAAACCCCGTGTCCCGACATCGCCTAGGGGGCAGTCCTGGTCTAGTGATATAGGTTGGACTCCTTGAACTTGACAACTGCGTTTTCCCGGGGCTAGTAAGTCCTTCGGAGGAACAAAGCCGTGAGGACTTAGTGTCTAAAAAAAAAAAAAAACGGCAACAATCTGACAATATTGTGGCAAGTGGGAGGCCATGGCCCGTTACAATAGTAAAAAACCCCGTGTCCACATCGCCGAGGGGGGAAGTCCATGGGCTATTGATAATAAGGTTGGACTCCTGAACTTGCACAACGCGTGTTCCTCCCTTTCTCCGGCTAGTAGCCTCAGAGGAACAACGCCGTGAGGACTTATGTCCAAAGCGGACAATATTGTTCAAGTGGGATGCCCAGGCCCGTTACATCAATTCAGTTCGAAACCTTTTAATTAGAAGGCTTTAGTCCTAACCTTTATATTTGTATCGTTGAGTTCATATCCGGTTAATTTTGGGGTAGAAATTTATTGACGGACCGTGCCGGGTTCCTACTTGGCACACCTTGCTGACACGAATATTTTTTAAAAATAACATTTTGATTTTTTCTTTTTTTTAGGTTCTTTATTCTACCTCTCTTTTTGTTTTTTCTTTTTTATACTGAGAGTTTGGCCAAGGGCCACCGGCCATAGGTGAGGGCTTGAGACACCCTCCACTGGATTTTGGGCAAGGGGCTGCACCCCTTGCTTTAAGGTCCGGTGATCATGGCGGCACCTCGCCATAGTTGGGCGAGGGCGTGTACCCTTGTTGTAGTTGGCGCGGGCCGTGATGAACTCTCCCCGCTTGTCGACAAGGGTCATCAAAGCCCTCAGGTAAAAAATAACCAAAGACTAAAAAAATAAAAAAAAGATTTGTTTAAAAAACATGATATTTTTAAAATGTCAATGTTAACTTTAAATTAGTGATTTTCAATTCGAAAATAACTGGATAGGAAAATCGTAGGTCCAAAAACAAAACAAAAATATTTAGAATTGAATTGGTCCAATAAAAGGTTTAGGACTGTAAATTTGGGTCTAAATAAAAGTTTAGGATTTTTTTCGCGATGGAAAATGCTAACCGAGCTTCAATGATGAAGCGTAGTAAGACATGAAAAATAAAAATAAAAAATAACAGAACTTGGGGATAACTTTGGATAAATGGTCGCGGTACTATTGCTTTATATTCTCTTTTTAGTCCCGTAATATTAATTTCCCGCTTGGTCTCAAAGTGATTTTGTATTTCCATACCAAAAATGTAGATGAACTTGCTGACACCCGTGCCATAGGCGAACATGTGGAGTTGACATTAAAGCAAAACAAGGCATAATAACCTCGCATGGAGCTTAACGTTCAAACCAGTTCGTTCCAATTCCGAACTGTACTGCCAAATCACTCGAGAGAATACTCAGTGGTGATCATTCAGGGAAACTACAAGCAATCATAGATGTTTGCACTAATCATAAACACACTTACATACCGGGGTTTTTAATCTAATCCCTTCAATCCACAGTGACATTTTCCATTGGGAGGAATCCCGGAGCGTTGGGTGTCGTAAAACTCGAGGCTTCGCTTTTGGCCCTCATTCTCCGTGGTCCTATTAGAGCTCACGAAATAACGGCGATGGAGGAGGGGGGGAGGGGGGGGGGGGTAGATTCCACGGGGTCGTGAGGAGGGGGGGGCGTGTATAGTGGGACTTTTCGTTGCTAAGTAGGGGGGGGGGGGGGGGGGCGGAAGTCTGTTATAAGAGGGAAAGGGGGAGGGGAGGGAGGAAGGAAGAGAGAGAGAGGAGAGAGAGGGGGGGGAGGAGGTAGCGGAGAGGAGAAGAGGAAAAAAAGGGGGGGGGGGGGGTAGCAGGGAAGTGAGGAGACACATAGCGAGGAAAATGGAGAGGCGACTGGGGACTGTGACCGTTGAACGAAGAGAGAAGTCGGTCGTCATACGGACAGGAAGAGGAGAGGGAGAGAGGG
>JAGVVM010006407.1:0-13780 GCA_019149425.1 Psidium friedrichsthalianum
TTCTCGACAAAAAGACGGGCAGAATTAAATGTCTATATATTTACTATACTTACCAGCTAGCCACGTTCAGCTTGTGATGGAGACGTATATCATGGGGTTTCTCAAGACAGCTACTAGCCATAGCATCTTTTGTTTATAACTGAATAGCTTTTAAAATCCATGAGTCTGTCAGATATATGCTGCTGAAGCCAATGATTCTCGATAAATCCACTCTAAAATAGTCATCACCTTAGCTACTGTTGTTGACAGGATTTTTTTTGCCTATGATTTTTATTTTTTTTATTCCAATGGCTCAGAAATGATAAACGAAAATCGACCCATATTGAAAAACACAGCCCCCACCCAGGCAAGACCAATCTTCTTGGATGACATAGATTGTCGAGCTATATTGTCGCACCCACCAACTTTTCTGCGGGGTGGCGGGGTGGGTTGAGAGGGTCACATTTGACTTGGAAATAGATTGATTTTTCAAAATATCAATGCACATTCCTGAACAAGAAAAAATTGCACAAAATGATTATGAAATTTAATATTTTTTACAACTATGCACCCAACCTCTTATTTTCATTAACTCAGACGTAATAGCTAGAAACAGCACAGCAAAGTACCAGTGTTAAGTTAATGCCTGGGGTGTATAGTTAAGTATTGTGTGTTGGGGGTTTTAGCGGTGTTTTGTGTATATGCACCAATGAAATTATGTCTATGGCTCGCTCACTTGGCTTACATGTTAGAAATTTGTTTGTAGCAAGACATGCAACCTCCGAGGATAACGTCATTCCTCTTACTCACTTCATAAACTTAGTGAGGGCCCTCAGTGACGGTTACGTACATACATTATACGTCGGTCAGTCAGTCTAGTCATAGCTAATAAATGCAACTGCTCCTAAGCGCCGATGGCGTTGTCTAATGCATTTACGGCCATCGTACTTTTCGATGACGACCATCACAAATAGCCAAACAGTCATGTTATACTTAACCATGGGATCATCACGAATTTATATGACTACATAATTAGAGAGCGGTGGTTCCGACGTGATGTTGAACATTATCGCACGCAGCCGCTTATTACAGATACCAATTCCAAATAGTCG
Organism: Psidium friedrichsthalianum; assembly: GCA_019149425.1. Classification (NCBI taxonomy): domain Eukaryota; kingdom Viridiplantae; phylum Streptophyta; class Magnoliopsida; order Myrtales; family Myrtaceae; genus Psidium; species Psidium friedrichsthalianum. Next base: position 1,092 of record JAGVVM010006407.1, read on the forward strand.
CAAACAAGGCTGCAGCCCCACTTTATAAACAAACAAGAAATATGCCTAAATCTAGTATATGCAAAAAAATTTTTTTAAAAACCTTTGTACGCCCTGAGCTTTATTAAGCCATTCCAAGCTAATAGAGATAGTTGTCTAACACCTGCCCAGAGCCGCAGTATAAGAAGAATATGTAATTAGCTAGCTCCTTAATCTAATATAGCCTTCTTCTTCCCTCTTTCTCTTACCCCCCCCCCCCCCCAATTGCTCTTATTCTCTTCAAAACATGCCCACAATTGCCATTCCAATCGCTTTGCGGATTTGATTAGCACCGTTGCAATTTTGTGGATAGACCCAAGCAGCCCACAACTGTTAGTGCCCCTCTCAGCTTGCGCCTTAATTTCCAAGTTCTGAAACCAAGCCAACGAGCATTGGCAGTAGAAGTCATTCGCCCATGCAAGGTTAGCCACGAAGTAGCCATTATATCACTACGGTCTTTTTGAAGCCCTAGCATCAGTTGTAGAAAAGAAATCTATCAGCAGGATTATCCGTGCCGATACCACCTCGAAAAGAAAGCTTCGCTCAGACTTGACTATTTCACCAGCAGGACGAATTAGTTTGCGATCATCTGGAAATCATGACCAGACATTCTCAGGAACCTGTAGTTAAAAAGAAAATATAATCTCTCTACCTGCCATGTAGTTCCTTAAGGATCTTCGGCTAAAGGATCATTATCTACTGCTCTATGTCTCAATCCCAGCAATAAGTATCTCTAACGGATAAACAATTTCGAAGATTATGTCCGTCATCTGACAAACCTGCCATAATGTTAAGACAAACTTGTCCAATTCTCGCCAACAAAAGAAATATGTCTGGGTAAGAGCTCACTCACGATGTGCATTTAAATCTCCTGCACAGAAGTTTGCGAAGCCACCTCGCAGGCCATCTCCGACTTTCGGTGCCCTCTACTTATCGCCGTCAACCACAGAGCCATCCACATTTTCCATTATAGACGTAACCTTACTGTCTTACTACCCAAAGCCCTTAGAATCTTGACTTTTCAAATGGAACATCGCCCAGTCATTATGCGCAAAAGCCAATTGTTGAACGTTCTTTTCTTCTGCGCAAAAGCTATTTTTTTCACTGAAAGACAGCGAACTCCTCATTTGAAGAGGAGAGCAGGGAGGAGACTTTTTAGTCTGCGCTACGCTTTAGAGACGCTAACGCTGGCTGGTACCGACCCTATGGTGTAGCTTGAAGCGCCATGCTGGTGTGTGTTCCGCTCCTATTTTGAAGTGTCAGCGCATCTATTTTTGTTTTCGGCCTAGGCGCTCGTGCTGTACATTTTCAGAGACAGAGCCCCAGTTAATGAGCCTACGTGCAATCACAGTTCAGTAAGCATAGCAAAAAACAGTACGACCAGTGAATTGCGTGCATAGGAGGTTGGTAAGTGTCGGCAGGACAACAGTCAGAAGAGGCGAGACGGAGATGGGTGGGATGAAGGATGATAACACAGTGTGGGGAGGGGCGCATAGGCCTGGTTTGCCATGTGGGTTTTTTGTTTTGTACAGACCTGCTGGAATTTGAGATCGTCGTAGCAGACTTCGCTCTAGATGGGTGAGTCAGCTGACAGAAGAGACACCCCTTTCCACTACAAAACTGTGGTCTTTAAGATATCGTCTTGCTGATTCATGAAGACCTCAAGCTATCTTGCGGATCCAGATGTCTCCGTGCTCTACACCCAACAGGCAAGCTGTTAGAAACAAATACACTAAAGCAAAAAAATTGACACAATTACAATGAATTTGTGAGCGTTCACGTAATACTCGATATAGAACAACATTTGAAAACAGGACCCTGTTCATGCATAATCAACCACAACTCACCTGACACACCTCGCCTCAGATCACGCATCCGTGCCTATTCAGGAGCACTGTTGTTTCCCTTCTGTACACCTCAACGCGAACACGAGAGCATCGCCACAGAACAAAAGCCACACGAGTGGACCCTGTTCATCAACTAGAGGACCCGGAGAAAGTTTTCCAGCAAATATGGAGGAACAGCTCAAGTGGAGGCTAATATATGCTAAAGAAACCCTCCAACTTAGTTTGCGTTGTATCTTTCGAAATATTTTGTGGAATCGTTGCAACTGGTTTAAAAGATTAAACAGTTGTAAATCCTAATACTCCTCTTCACGCGTAGACTGAATCTTGGCCTAATACTAAAGTGAATGAATTTAAAATTTAAATTTTGAAATACAGACACAAACACGCAGACATACACACTCGCTTGACCTAAAAATGACAAAAACACAAGAAAAACCTTAAAATAACATCAGAGCAATATATACTTTTGTATATATGTTATATGTCCGAAAGAAAGCTTACAAATTCCGTACAATGATATGGATATTGGTTCAAACTCATTGTATAGAAAAGTATACTGATTATTTTGTATACTATGTGTGAAGAAAATTCATGCCATAAAATCACGAAATCTTCAAGAATTAGAAAATTCCTATAAAGGAGGACTCCAAAAAATTGCAAAGCTAGGGACTTACAGAAAATGGAGATGTACTGGTAGAGGGAACAGATTTTAGAGGGAGAAGGGTGGACTTGTTCGTGGGTTCAAAAAGGGTGATAGTCGAGATAGCGGAAAAAGTTTAAATTACAGTAAGACTTTTAATTAAGTAGATTATACATTTTTTCTGAGAGGGCCGAATGGAATTTCTTTCATTGACGAAAACAAGAATGCTTACTTGTGTTATATAAGGGGAAAGAAAGTAGCTGAGTGTTTGTTGAGAAAAAAATGGGTACAGAAAAGCGAGTGATGTCCAATTATCATAATGAACAACCCAAAAAAACAAAATGTGTTATAAATATATTGATGTGGATGTATCATCTCTTCAACTTCCTTATTATTATTGTAGCGTTTTCTACCTTTTCACTTTTCCCATTATTAGTGTAACCTCTTCGTCTTTTCATTTTCTCCATTAATAATAGTCATGAACATTCATGTACCCTCTAACCTATAAATAGAGACATTGTAAACTCATTGGATAATGAGAAGCAGAGTTAATATTTGCTCCCTACTTCTCTCTTGTCTCATACTTTCTCTCGTTATATTTTTGAGTTGATTCTAAGGATTACCGTTTACTTCACAACACAATCATTCTACTCGAAAAGGGCAATTAATAGAAAATGGTCGAAAATCACGGGTCATAATGCCATCAAGGTTTTTCACTGAAGAGTAGAGATGTGCTTAAGTTCATTGTACAAACCCTCCTCCCCTTCTCCTTCTTTGTTTTTTTTTTTATTTTGAAATTCTAATGCATAGCCGTGGGTTTTGAGTACTAACCAGCGCTTCGTGTCATATCGTGCCTCTCAAATTACATGTCTAGTCAAACAGTGCTTGTGAAGGGATACTCAATTGCGTCGACTCAAATGGATAGGGTATAGGGATAAACAAAATCGCATATCGCATAGGCAAGAAGTCTTGCATAAGATGTCATCTAATCTACAAAAGGATAGAAAGAAAGGCTTTTACAACTATGCAACCCTACTTGTTTCATTAACAAACTATAGCTAAAAATAGTCATAGGCTACGTGATCATTTCTTTATAGGGAAAAGGATACTTGGGGTGGTAATATTTGTATGCGGCACTCACTTTAGTATCAATATTTTTTTGAACACTTGAATGTCAATTTTTTTAAAAACGATTATTCCAATATCAACTCCGCTGAACTTTGCCGAGAAGCATCTTCGTGGGAAGGAAGATGCTAGTCAGCAAAAAAATAAAAATAAAAATCAATAAAAAATCCACATAATATGAAAAAATTAAAATAAACTAAAAATAAGCTAAAAAAAGGTTCTAATTGCAACGGTGAGGGACTTTTATTTTTATTTTTTAGGTTATTTTTTCGTGAAATTTTAATTTTTAAAAATTAACTTATTTTTAAGTTTGAAAGTCCATATGGCTGCCATGTGGACCCCACATGGCTTTTTTTTTTTAAATGCCACATGTACTGTTTGGTTGGAATTGATACTTAAGCGATCATTTTTAGCCGAAATTGATACTAAAGTAATTTTTTTTTTCAATTTAGCACTTAAGTGTTTCAAAAAAAAAAATATTAGCACCAAAATGAGCGCCGTATACAAATATTAATACTCTAGGTGCCCTTTTGCCTTTCTTTATACGAATCACCTTTTCAATTAGTAATTTAATGGTCACTTTTTAGCAAAGTTTAGTTTCTAACATAATAAATTATATCATGAAACTTTAGAGGTTGCTTTCTTTTTCATTTCAAAATAATTGATACGCCGAAATCGCAAACACCCAAGTTGTCAAGAAGTACTTATTGTGGTTGAGAAGTACAAATGATGTCCTCACGGCCTCAACAAAATTTGAGAGGTTCACTAATGCTAAACTATATGATCTACACACTTTGATGACGCTGAAAATTTTTATTCAACTTTTATTATTCCAAAGTAACGTAAGTGCGAAGTTTCTAAAATTACACATGCAGAGCCTAAGATTTAATCTGGACAAACAAAAATACAGATCTAGATTGAAAAATTACAGGTGTCTGAAACAGATTGAAAATTTTGTAAAAAAAAAAAGTAGATTTAAAAATTACGGCTCTTGAAGTAGATCAGTTGAAAGAAATCATTAAAATATATCTCTGTACCCACCTCGAAAAGAGCATGGAGATTGCTTTTTCATAAGACCATTCTGTTCTTATGTTCCTAACAACAATTATGGCTAAACAATTTGAACTTTTTTTTATCGGAAAAAACAAAAGGCAGATAACTTCACCTTCAAAAACAAAAGAAACCCTTAAGTTACTTTACGTAGGATCTTTTATAAGATTTTGCTGGATCGTTTCAAACGTTTGAAAAAAGGTTAACTCATGACATAAATCCCAACACTCATCTTCATATGAAAAGTTGATTTCGGCCTAGTACTAAACGTGAAATCAGTATAATAAAATTGTTGGATGATGAATGTTTAAATATTCTAATGGTTTTGATTTGTGCCTCTATAGATATTTTGTTTGGATTGCTGCAAGTCTCCTCTCGTGTCCGTACACTCGCTTGACCTAAAAATGACAAAAACGCAAGAACAACCTTAAAATAACATCAAAGCATCTATATCTATATCTATATCTATATCATGTGTCTAAAGAAAGTTTACAACTTCGATGATATGGATATTGATACCGATGCAATCTATAAATAGATATACTGATTGTTTAGTATATCATGTAATGAAGTAAATTCATGTGTTATGGAATCACCAAAATCTTCGAGAATTAGAAAATTCCTAAAAAGTAGGATATGGAATCCTATAAAACGAGGACTTATAGAAAATGAAATTGTTTTTTTGGCCGGTTTAGAGGATAAAATTTAGAATGAGAAGGATGGGCTTGTTTGTGAAGGTTCAAAAAAGGAAGATAGTTGAGATTGCGAAAAATGTTACAAATTAGGATAAGATTTTTAACTAAGTAGATTAAACTTTTCGGACCTCCTCAGAAGGCAATCTTAATGTGGCTGATTTCCCCTCTTTTGCATTTCCCCGCTTTTACAATCAATTTACTAACGTGACAAAGTGAGTGATGTCTAATTACGATGACGACCAACATTTAAAAAAAAAAAGAGAGAGAAATGAATTGTGACGTAATCTCGTCAAACTGTTTGGATCATATGAAAAACTAAAATAAGTATCATGCCGAGCCTAAATAAGTATTATCCTAATAGCTTCTATATGCTTCTTTCTTCAAAACATGCCCCCAATTGCCATCAAAAGCTTGATTGCAGTTTCGGTGCCGTCCCGCCAGCAGGCACAATTTGTCGCTCCAGCTGCAATTGGAGTTCGAAACAAGCCGACGGATATCAGAATGATCCACAGAAACACATGGAAAAATTTACCAGTCGTCGAAGTAGGTCAGCGGAAAGAGATCATCAAAACGAATTTCTCTGTACCCACATCCAAAAGGGTTTCGAGTTTGCTTTTCACAAGGAAGAGTTCTTGCCTCATTTGCTCCACACACTGCAGGTACCTGCAACAAAAATTAATCTCTTCCCCTCATGATCTCCAGGTTTCATAAGCCTATTCCGTTCCCATGTTCCCAACGCTATTTATGGCTAAACAATTTGATATTTTTTTTTCCTTTTCGTGAAAAATAAAATGGCGGTTAACTTCTCATTCACAAGCAAAAGATCTGGGGAGAAAAACTCACCCAGGTATGCTTTTCTCCTGACAGGAGCTGCGGAGGTTGCGGAAGACTATGCAGGTGTTCTTAAGTTTCGGCAATCCTATGCTGTCAATCAAAAAAGTCAGCGACTTTCTCGTCAACCATTGCACAAACCCTTAGGGAAGGCAATTCAAGAGAGTGACATTCTTCCAGGAAAAAGGCTTTCTTTAGAAAGAAAAAATGAATAAATTCGACACATTCATTTGAAGAAAGAAGGAAGCTTTATCTGTACCTACAACTGCCGCCCTTGGTTTTTTTTTTTTTTTGGGGGTTGTGGGGGGGGGGGGGGGGGGGGGAGGGGAGATCTTGAGGAGGTTAATGAACTTTTCACAGAATGAAGCAAACTGAAAAAAAAAAAAAATACAGGAAAAGCTGAAGAGATGAAGAGCATCAATAAGCCGAGTGAAAAACGAGAAAAAGACTAAGTATGATGGTTGGTGTGCTTTTACAGATCACTGGAGAGATCATGGAGCAGCTTGTCAGAATCAGTCAAGAAAAGAGTCATTACTTGCTTGTTGTTTTGCCTTCTGGGTTGCTCTCATCTTCAAGCTCCTGAAGCTGTAAGTACTGAGCATCCAGAATTCCCTACTCTCTCACCCAGAAGGCAAAACAACAAGCACGTTACGGGCAAGAAAGGAACAATAACTTTACATGAAATTCCTGTGATTTTCACCCATCTCAACAGGGAGTTCCTGTAGTAAGCCAACCTCCTCTGCATTTGCGGCAGACCAACATCCATACTCTGCTCTGTTTTTTCTCACCCGCCAAAACAACTCGCACTCCCGCAGAACAACACAAGGCGGAGCACTCTGTTTTTAAGCCAATAAGTTGTGGCTTTAAATAAAGAAACAGAGTTCGACAGAAAAAAAAAAACATAAAGAATCAGAGAAAAAACTTGGCAGGTCCTGAGGAAGAACTGTTCAATTGGAGGCCATAACCGCTAAAGATACCTTGAAAGAGATATTCAGGATTGCGAAAGAAGTTTAAATTATAAACGTAACTTTATATTAAGTAGATAACAACTTTTCTAAAGGGATCAAATGGAATTTTCTTGAATTCATCCTCGATAACTGCTCACTAATTCTTTTAATTTCTAGTAGATTAGATAAAACAAGAGTGATTACTGGTTTTGAAAAATGCTCAGTCCAATATCTTTATGCAACCCTTGGGAAAATGCCATAATTTTTCCATAAGATGTCCTCTAATTTTGCAAAGGGGTACAACGAAATGCTTTTATGACTATGCAACCCACTGTTTCATAAGAGTGTGTACAGCTGAAAAATATATTGTATATAGCTACGGCTAGGTGATTCTTTCTTCATACAAGTCACCTTTTCAATCAATGATTAGCTGAGTTAATTGTAAATTGTTCGTTCTAGGCAGTGATAAATTATATCAAGAAACCATGGGGTCGCCGCTTTTATGACTTGAAATAATTGGACATGACAGAAATGCATAAAATCCAAGTTGTGAAGAATTGTACCTGTTGTGGCTGAAAAGTAAAAATGGAAGTCGGTATGACTTCAGTAAATTCAATAGGTTTACGAATGCCAAAGTCATGTCATATAATATGGGATTCATATGATCTATACAGTTCAATGACGCTGAAAATTTTCACCCAAGTTTTATTAAATACCATTTCCACAGTGACATAATTTTGCCGTTGCTAATATTACACATGCTCAGCCTAAGAATTATTATAGTAGCTTCTGTATGCTGCTTCTTCTCTTCTTCTTCGTCTTCTTCAAAACATGGCCACTATTACCATCAAAAGCTTCGTTGAATCCTGGGGATCGACACACCAGCAGCCACAATTTGATTCTCCAGCTGCAACTCAAGTTCGAAACAAGCCGATGAATATCAGAACAACTTGTAGAAGTAGATTGAAAAATCACCAGTCTGCGAAGTAGTTGAAATAAATCATTCAAAAGAATTTATCTGTACCCACCTCGAAGAGAGCTTCGAGCTTGTTCGTCACGAGGAGGAATTCTTCTTTCAGTTGATGCAGGCATCTCAGGTACCTGCAACAAAAATTTCATCTCTTTCCTAACGATCTTGTGGTTTCTTTTCCTAATATCTATGGCTAAACAAGTTCCTATTTTATGACCAAAAAAGAGAGAAAAAAAACAGAACACGAGTTGATATTCTTTATCGGAAAAAATAAAGGCAGAATACTTCACATTCGCGAATAAGAGATTTCAGCCAAAACTCACAATATGGTTTCTCGCCCGACAGAAGTCTCGGAAGGCTATGCAGGCATTCTTAACTCTCTTTGCTCCTATGCTGTCAACCAAAGTCATGAACTGTCTCATCAACCATTGCACATGCCTTTATGTCTCTGCAATCCGAAGCTTAAGTGTTTCACCTTTTCGAATGGAATGCCCCTCTTAGGAAAAACTATCGGCGAAAGCGACATTCTTCATGGAAATGCTTTGTTTGGAAAGAAAATAAATGAACAAGAGTTGACTTATGCATTTGAAGTAAGGAGGAAACTTATCAGTACCTTGAACTGCTGCCCTTCACTTGGTGAACATGAGCATCCGCCCTTTTGAAGTCCACATTTTGCATCTCTCTCTCTACATTAGAGAGAGAGATCAATGAACTTTTCGAACTACAAAAACCCAGGAGTGCTGACGAGATATTGAAGAGAGCATCAAGAAAAAGAGGAAAAAAGGAGAAGAAAAAACGAATTGACGGTTGGTGTGTTCACAGATCGCTAAAGAGATCACGGAGCAGCTTCTCAGAATTAGTGAAGAAAAGAGCCAGAGTCTCCAGTAGAAAATCTGGGTCGCTCTCATCTTGCAGTAGCTGAAGCTCCAAGAACATAGAATCCAGTATCCCCTGCTCTCATTCAAATGGCCAAAAAAAGGGGGAAAAATGCACATTACGAAACCGAAAACGGAACATCGACGGGTCAACCTAAGGCAAGAGCAGAGAGAAAGAGACAGAACCCCTTAAGACTTTGCATGAATTTTGTGTGCGTCTTACCTCTCTCCACAGGGCATCTCTACAATCAACCCACCTCCTCTGCATTTGCCTCAGACGCGGATCCATGTTCTGCTCTGTTGTTTCTCACCCTCCAAACAGACACGAACTCAAACAGGACAAAAACAAGACTGACCACTTTGTCTTCAGCCAAGAAGTTGGCGGCTTTAAATAGGGGAGAATCATACTAATAGTCCCTAAGTTGTTTCTCGGGAAAAGTACACCTCAAGTGCCAAAACTTGTGTACGGCGTGCACTTTAGTGCCAAAACTTTCAAAACGTTCACTTTAGTGTCAAGTTCGGAGAAAATCGTACACTTTAGTGCTAATCCGGCTAAAATCCGGCCAAATGAATTACGTGGATTTTTCAATTTGTTTTGTTATCTTATATGGCAAATTTTTAGAAGCGGTTGCCATGGTGGAAATCCAACGTGGCTTGTGCAAGGGTAGAAATGAAAAACGACGTCGCTCGATCGCCGTCGTTGGTCTTCGGTCCACCGTTGCTTTCTCCTCACCGTCGCTCCCTCACTGCCATCCCTCGCTGGCCGCAATTGCTCACTCATCGTCGTTCCTTGCTCGCTGCTATCCCTTGCTCACTGCCTTTGCTCACTCGCAGCCGTCCCTTGCTTGCCGCCGTCACTTGCTCTCCGCCATCCCTCGCTCGTCGCCATCACTTGCACGCCGCCGTCGCTCGCACGCCATCGCTCTCACACCGCCGTTGCTCGCACACCATCACTCGCAAGTCGCCATCGCTCGCACGCTGTCGTCGCTGGCAAGTCGCTGTCGCTCGGGGCTAGGGTTTGTAATTTGGTGTTGAATTTGGGGATTTAGGGTTAGGGTTTGTAATTTGGGGATTTAGGGTTTATGCTTAGATGGATTTAGCTTCAATGACGTCGTTTGCTCTTTAAATTTCTAAATCGGCCTCCGGCGAGCCACGTCGTCTTCCACGTAGGTTTTCCAGCAAGTCACGTATGCTTCAGATGGATCTTAGCACTGAAGTGAACGATTTTCAAAAAACTTGACACTAAAGTGAACGTTTTGAACCCACCCATCGGTGGCCCAGTTGGTTTGCGCTCTGGTCCTTTCACGAGAGGTCCTGGGTTCGAACCTTGCTGGGTGCCGGTGATTTAAGCGGAGGGTCGTGGCGGTGGGATGCTGCGCTAGCCCTCCCGGAGGATTAGTCGAGGTGCGCGATCCGTACGGACGCTGGCCCGGACACCTTCGATACCAAAAAAAAAAAAAAGTGAACGTTTTGAAAGTTTTGGCACTAAAGTGCACGCCGTACACAAGTTTTGGCACTTAAGGTGTACTTTTCCCGTTATTTTCTCTCTTGTTTTCAGGCTTTTTTTTTTTTTGCTGCAATGAATAAACTGTTATTTTGAAAAAGAAAATTTCACTCATTGGATTTTTAATTCGTCCAATGTAATCTTTTCACTATTCCTACATGTTCAATCGAGTCATTGAAATTTTCAATTTATTGAATGTAGTCTCTCAACTTTCCATAACAAAGTCTAATAAATCCTCGGTACCATTCACCAGTCTTCATTATTACACTATTACCTAGATTTTAAATGATCTTCTCATTTCGATCTATTTCATAGATAAAAAGCAATGTAATATCTTTTTAACTACGGTTTTATTTTTCTGGTCCAATAATTTAATTTAAGAACATCTTAATTTATGATAGTAAAATTAGCCTCATTTAGAACTGCACTGAGTTGATAATCCTACTATTTATCTTCCTAATTTACAGATCTAGTTTACTTTAATTAAGAAAGCCCAAAGCACCAAAGGTGGAAAATTTTATATATCCAAAAAATTAGTGACAGGATTATTTTCATAGATGTGATTATGAGCATATGAATTGATATCCTTTTAATGAAAGCACTTAATCTTACAATAACAGAAATATGAACCCGATTTAACTCAAAATAAGGTTCTACTTTAACTCTTATAGAGATTATAAGGTTAAATATACTAATATGGAACTATCATAATATTTTTAAAGACCAAAAAGTTAAAGAGGTAACAAAAAGGATAAGTATGTTTTTTGTTGATTTACAAAATGAATTGAAATGAAAGGAATTTTAAAATATTGACAAGAGTGTAATTATGAAAATTTTCCAACAAAAACTAATTGACTGATTTGACTTTGTTATGCTAACGAAACCTTGAAAGCGGTTTGATGAATTTAAATTGCATGGGCCAAAGGTGCAAACTTCACTTGGACTTCTGCCTGTCTCCTCTCTTTTTGTCTGTTGTCTTTAAATCAGGGTGGACCTAAAGATGACAAAAAAAAAAACCATAAAAAAAGCTCAAAATAACACCAAAACATACATACGCAATATATATGTATGTACGTATGTAATTTCCAAAGGAAAGTTTACAACTTCCCCTAAGGAGAATATAATTTTTCAGTCCATTATGTATGAACAAGATTCATGTCTTCTGAAATGACTAAATCTTTAAGGAATAGGACAGTCCTATAAAGGACAATAAAAGAGATTGTAATTTAGGGACTTATAGATAATATAATTTTTTTGGCCGGTATAGAAAATAGAAGTTAGAGGAAGAAGGGAGGGCTTCGTCGCAAGGGTCCTAAAGGGAGATAGTTGGTATCGCGGGAAAAGTTCATTTATGACAAGATTTTTTAAGTAGAGAAGAACTTTTTTTTTTAAAGGGTTGAATAGAATTTCTTGAGAGAAATTCATTGATGAAAATTACATTCTAATTCTGTTAAGCTCAAGTAGATTTAGATAAACAAAAGCGTGTACTTGTGTTAAAAAAGCGGAAAAAAAAAGTAGCTCGATGTTTGTTGGCAAAGAAAGGAGCCCAGAAAAGCGAGTGATGTCCAATTACGATAATAACTGTTAAAAACATTAAATTACTCTACTCAAAAGAGGTAATAAAATGTAATATTAAAGTCGAAATTGATGGGCTATATATATATATATATATATATATATATATTTATATTTATGAAGAGTAGAGATGTGCATAATTACTGTGTACAACCCGTTTTATGTTTCCTGTAAAAATTTCGATGTATATCGAGCGATTTGAGTACTAGACAACACTTTGAGTGACACAATTAGCTCTTGAATCCCATAAATGCTCAGTTTTTTAATGTGAAGTTAATTAAATATCCAACTCTAAAATAGTCATCGCCCGAATACTTGCTTTGGAATTGGGTGCGTCGCTCGAAATGGACATGGGGTAAGAATAAATAGAATCACATATTGAATGGGCAACAAGTCTTTGTATGACACGAGTTCGGCATTGGCGAGTCAAGTCCATGTTAACTAAGCCATTAAACTCGCAACTACAAGTCTAATATCTTTATGGAATCCTTGGGAAAATGTCATAAATTTTCCATGAGATAACATTCTACTCTGCAATAGCATTAAAAATTATATCATGCGACCCAACTTGTTTTATTGACTATATAGCTAAGAAAAAATTTATGTAGTTTT
>JAGVVM010006408.1:0-19121 GCA_019149425.1 Psidium friedrichsthalianum
TATGGTATTCTGCCTTCATTCTTTCTTCGATAATAGCACTCTGACTATGCTACTGGCGGCCTGGTCATGTCACTAGGTTTGGAGTTTGTGCTGTAAAATCCCCTATCAAAACGGTTGGTTCGTAATACTTACTAATAACATCCTCGCAACTATCACTTTATTCTTTCTGACTAATCATTACCCCGGGAAAAAAGAAGCCACTGGAATTGTGCTTTTTCTGCAATAAATTCTTGATGCATACACTCGTAATTTTCTCTGCATCGAATAATTTCTGGTTGCGTTTATTCTCTGGATATGCAATAGTAATTTTGATGAGCCTATTATTGTGGCTTTGACGAAGCAAGTGTAGAAAAAGATTTGACATATTAATAATATTTATCTAAAGATTTTTCCTTGCTTTAGTTTAATGTTCATATGATGTTCTCCAATTGAATATTAGTTTGCCCACTTAGAATGGGAGAACTTGAACTTGTTATAGACAGTGGCCATCGCTGTGCCGTTGGAGGAAGGAGTTTTCAACAACAGCGTTTAAAGACAGGAGGAGTTATACACGGTTCCGACGCTTCTATACCTAAACTAAACCTCTATCTACTTACACTATACTCTAGGGTTCTCCTACTTACACACCCGTGCTAACCTTCTCTAGGCTCCTTAGGCTTCTACTGCTAGTGCCTGCGCCCAACATTACCACCACAAGCCCCGCCCCCTTCGAACGAAGACTCCCGCCGAAATAGCTCATAAATCCTCGTAAACAAACCCAATACGATAAAATCGTCACTACGGAAAACGCAATCTATAAATAGACTTTCAGTCTAAGTAAAGAATGTAAAACTAATTAAAAAACAGCAAAGTCAGGTGAAACACTATACCATCATATACACGCGATACTAGCTTCCTAAAAAAATATACTAACAATATCGCTTACTGTGTCTCTAAACATATCGCTCTACAATAAATACAAAATTCCATAGCTAACCTAAATAAGACTCTCTACAATAACTAATACATTTCGTAGACTAAAAAGAAAGTCGTCTCAACCGGTATCCACATATGTAGCACAGCACAAAAAATGCCAAAGTAAGACACAACACAATTAGAATCAAACGAATAGCACAGCAGCATCAACAAAAACACAACAGTTCCATTAATTGACACAATACAGTACAGCAAACGGAAATCACACCGCCAAGTCCTCCATGCATGCCCGTCACAGCTCCCAGCACATCTAACAACAAGCAAACAAGTACAAAAAAATGCAGACTAACATCGCGCCATCTCACTTCTGCCAAAGCAGGCTATCAACAAAGTCAGAGACAAAACAAGGATAGGCATGCGCAAACTAGTTGCATAACTCATTACAACAAATATCTACCCCTAACAAAGACTCCAATACATAAATCTCAACATATAAAGACAATAGCTAACAACTTAAACCAACTAAAAAGGCAAAGAGTGCAATATCACCCACAATATTAAAGACACATAGCCAGACTAAGCAAAACGTTAGAGTACAAAAAAAGCCTCGCAACAGTCCACCGCGGTCAAGCAGCAGCACCATAGACACCACGCCAAATCTGACCCAAGCAGCAACTAGCCCCGAATCCATAGATTACAAAACAAAGACCAAAAAAATCAAACATACCAACTATCCACATAATCAGCAAATCCAAGTCAACAAAGCAAGCAAAGTGATCATATTCCCTCCAACTCCACAAAATGTTATCCTCCGTTACGTAAAATTCACTGCAATAAAAGTAAATGATAGGACATCCAAAAATCAAAAGCTCACTTCACTAAAAGCAAAATGCATAACCACAAATCACTGGATTTTTGTGTTTCCTTTATATGTATACCCATGTAAGACAATAATACAGCAATAGGCAACGAGGTCAGCAACCTGATAAAAATTAGCAACTACTAAAACTAAGCACATCGCAAACGAGAATCCAAAGCAAAAGAAAATAGACAAATTAAGTCCCGATACCAAAAGCAAGACAAAGTCAAACACAGAACAATCTCCAAACAAACAAAATAACAATCCAATACTGAAATAATACATATAAGCATAAATTCACATATCATACAAACTAAGTTTTCAAACTCAGCAAACAAACTAGGATATATTGCCACCTTTATTTAGTTCATTTATTTTTTTACTATCTAAAATCTAAAAATAATAATTATTATATTAATTTCTCTCTCTTTTTTTTCTTCCATACTCATTTTTCTTATTACAAATTTATAATCCTCTTCTTTTTTTCTTGGCCTTTCCCTTCTTCTTTTTTCGTTTGGGGCTTGTGTTTTGGGTGTGTTTGTTCTTCCCTTCCTTCCCCGATTTTCTTCTTCCCCCCCTCTTCTTTTTCGTTGGGTTGGTGTTGGGGTCCTTATCCTTCGTCTTCATTTTTCTTTTTTCTTCGGTCTTTTGCTTCTTTTCTTCTCTCTTTCGTCCTCCATATTTCCTATTACTAAAACTAACATTATTCTGTATAGGTTCCCCTTCCCCGTCGTGTCTCTTCTTCGGGGCCGGGTTTCGTTCCTCTGTCTCGTCCCGTCCCTTCCCCTTCGGCTCCTTGTCCTTCCCGCCCTCTTTCTTCCTCCCTCTCCTCCCTTTTCTCTTCTCTCTCCACGTTGGGTCCCCTTCCTCGTCTTTCTTTTAGTCTTTTCCTCCCTTGTCTTTCTGCGACAATTTTGTCTTTCCTCTTTTCTTTGTTACTTTTTCGCATCTTTCGTCTTCTTCTTCCTCTGGGTCTTTCTCTTGGTCTGCGTCTTGTTCTTCTTCTCCTTAACGTAGAAACGTTGTCTTTGCTGTAGACATGATTTTGTCTTTTTGTGTCCTTTCTTTTCCTTCGCATTCTTATGGTTCTATCCCTCCTTCTTCGTCTCTTTTCCCTTCCCTTCTTCTCTTCCTTCTAGGCCTTGCTTTTTTCGCTCATTTGCCCTTCCGCTTTTTTTTTTTATTTTCTTTTTTATTCCCTTAGATTCCTATCCTTTTTGGTTTTTTTTTCGTTTTGTTTGTCTTTGTTTTTATTTTTTTCGTCTTTTTTTTTTTTTTTTTTTTTTCTTTTTTTTTTTTTTTTTTTTGGCTTTTTTTTCTTTCTTCCCTCGTTTTGTTTCATGGTTTTCTTCCTATGTTCCTTTCCAGAGGGGTTTTTGGATCTGTCTGTATACCTTCCATTTCTGATCGAACTGCTAGTCATGCTTGCAGTTTGTACTTGCCTCCCCCTTTTTCTGTTCCGATAGGCTTCATCATTTAGGCACTTTGTCACATTGGCGGCTTTTTTGGAAATTTGGATGAGTGAAGGTTGGTATAGTTGTGTCCGTATAAGGGCTGTATTGTCTCCCATTCTTTCTCGACTAGGCGATTCTTTGACATAATAGGTCCTGCGCCTTTTCCGTCTTGTTCCGTCTGTTCCCTTTTATTTGGCATTTCTTGTCAATCAACATGTGCGAATCGGGTTTTCTTTGATATTTTTGACGATTTGCTATGAGGCAAACACTGTTTGCTGAGCTGTTTCCTGCTGAAGAAATAGGCTCGCCGTGTCTGCCGTTCCCTATTCTGGTCGCTTTGCTGTGTCCAACCTTTCGCTTTGTATATTGCTTCTCTTCTTCTTCTCTTTTTCTCTTGCGTTGTTACTCTTTCCTTCGACTACTTTGCGTGAAAGTTTAAACCTACTTTCTCACACGGTCTATGGGGGGTGGGGGGGGGGGGAGGGTGGGGGGGGGGGGGGGGGTGGTTTAAGTTCTGTTTCTTTTTTCTTTTCTTGTGTATTTTTAATTTGTTTTCTCCTATTCCTTTCCCCTCTTGAGTTTCTGTTTTTGTCTTCCCCAAATTTTTTTATTATCTTTTTTATTTTTCTTCTTTTTTTTTTTTTTTTTTTTTTTTCCTCGATATAAAAAACTAATTTTTAATCTTTAGTAAAATTTGAAGAAATTTCAAATAAGAACCCGAGGTGATTAACTGAATCTCAAATAAGGATCCGAATGACTAAACTGAATCTCAAATAAGGATTCGAAGTGGCTAACTGAGTCTCAAAGAATGACTCAAAGCATCACCAAATCATCTTGTTTGACTCACTTAAGCCTCTAGTCAATTAACTCTTGCTTGGTGGTCAACGCTTCCACGCGAAAGAACAATTTCATTGCACAGCAAGCGCCTATTTCAACCTCAGCAACAGTTTTGCCTCATCAATGTCAAATTCAAGTTCGCCTTTGCAATGCCAATGGCTTCTTGTAGTAATCCCTAGTCTGGAGACAACCCCTCGCACTTTACAACCTTCCTCTCCAATTGCCACATTGCCGCCATTGACAAGTCCTATTTGAGCCTTCGACAGAAGTCTCAACATCTTCTTCGTCAGATGGAGGTCGATCCAAACCCTAGATCGAAAACAAGCGAACCATGATCTAAGGCATCCTGAGGAACTGAGAATTTTCGCCGCCGTCGGAGAAGGCGATTTATAGCAATAACTTCAATCTGACTTCTCTTCTTCGTGAGATCGATGAGAACCTACATGACAACAGGAAGCTCGCGAGTTCCTAGTGTGTTGACACTTGGAAAAATTGATTAAAAATTAGGTATAACAAAAGTCAAGTGCTTTAAAGATTTTTTTAAGGAAAAATTGTTTAAAAATCAGATGTCAACAGACCAGTGAGCTCGTGAGCTTCCCATTGTCATGTAGGCTCTCGTCGATCTCAGTGAAGAGAACTTAGATTGAAGTTATTTCCTATCGATCGCCTTCTCCAACGACGAAAATCCTCAGTTCCTTAGGGCGCCTTAGATCATGGTTCGCCTGTATTTTTTCAAGGGCTTGGATCGACTTCCATCTAACGACGAAGATGTTAAGACTTCTGTCGAGGGCTCAAATAGGGACTTGTCAATGGCGGTAATGTGGCAATTGGAGAGGAAGGTGTGGAGTGCGAGTGGCTGTCTCCAGACTAGCGATTACTACAAGAAGCCACAGGCATTGCAAAGGAGAACTTGAATTTGACATTGATGAGGCAAAACTGTTGCTGAGGTTGAAATAGTCACCTGTTGTGCAAATCATTTTCCCAAGTAAGAGTATGAAGGAGACCTTATTTCAAATAAGAACCTTAGGTGCCCTCTTTGTTTCAAAGAAAGGCATGAAATGGGTTGCCCTCTTTGTTTCAAAGATATACATACTTAAATTATATATCCGGCCATCCCAAAATTAATATATCTAGCCAGTCCAAAAAAAGCTCACAAGTTCATTGGTGGAGAGGTTGATGATGGTGTCGAAGATGGAGGAGGTAATGAAGAGCAAAGACGAAGGCCTGAGGAAGATGAAGAAAGAAAAAGAAGAAGAAAACAAAACAAAACAAAACAAAACCGGAAGTGAAAATGAAGAAATGTGAACGGTGTATACCTAGTAACAGCAGGCGACTATGTTAACCCTTTCAACATTTTTTTACTATGTTGGACGAGCTATAATGATTGTTGAGCGTGTTCTATATGTTATCCTTTTATCTTGAAGAAACTTTTAGGAGCACATATTTAGGTGCTTTTACATTTATTTCACATACATAATATCAAATAAATATTATTCGATAATTAAAGAGTTGTGTATGCCATCATCAATACACCAGGCAAAGAGATTCTTGGGGCATATGATGACCCATCAAAACCTTAATTAGGCTTAAATGCAGAATTAAGCATAGATTGGACCGACCTGACTTGCGCCCTAGATATATTGTGGGTCTAGCGTAGTTAATAGGTTTGACAAAATTGTGGTGCTGCCTCATGGCCTTCACGTCCCTCAGGCTGCATCAGGCTGAGATGTGACAAGTCGAGCTGACTCCATTGGGCACCCCCAATGGTGGTGACCAAAAGTGTGACTCCCCAAAATGTCACACGAACGCCACACATGACAAAATGTCCTTTCTAATTATATCTTTTTAATTAGTAATAGCATGCGGAAGTACAACAAAATTGGTACAACATCGCATACAAAAAACCGCGCCAGTTTAGTTAATATACGAATACTTCTTTATATTGACACACTAGTTACCATCTTTATTCACTAGTCAAGTAAATTCAATATGTTTACGAAAGTCATGGGATGAAAGCCGGGTCAACTAGCACCACTAACCCAAAAAATAGCCTATACATTCACCAAACCACCATCTAACTCGAGGATTGATGGCCTCCGGTACACAATATCTTTTGATGCAAATCCTTACCCCTTTCAATGATCACGTGCATGAATAATGATAATGACATGCTTTCATTTCTCATGCAATCAATGATGAATAAATAACTACATGCACTTCAATGCATACCCTCCTCTCTTCTCATTATACTATCATCAATGTAACAAAAGCCTCTAACGGTAAGTGGTCGAAATCGGTTATTAGGTAGAATCGACAAATAAGTATAATTGACATGTGAGTATAATCAAGAGGTGGATATAATCAGCAAGTGGGTATAACCGATAAAGCATGTATAATCGATAGGTGTGTGTATAATCAGCAAATGGGCAAATCATGTGGATATTACTTTCAAGTCCAGTTTAGCAATTTCACATTTTTCACATCCAACATGTTGCCAAACCTCGTAGAAATCAATCAAACACTTTCTAGGCAGGTAAGAACTCATCAAGACAAGTCATATTATCACAATTTCTCAATATGTCATTGTTGAGTTTATGCATACTTATCATCAAATTCAAAGTAAATTAACAAACATCAACCAACCATGTCAAGAAAACTATATAGATAAATCTAACTTAGCCTCTAGAGTTTTCACTTATCTTGAATAAAAGGCTTGAGCAAAATCAAAGCTTTAATACATTGTGAATTTTTTAAAGATAGAATTTTTGTTTTTTATAATTTTTGACAACATAATAATGGAATCTTTACTTAATTCAAAGGATTGAAAGTCACAGCAGGAGAAGAAGTGACGGGTGACTCTTTTTTTTTGTGCAAGACAGGTTGGAAAACTCTTGAAGCTTAAAAACATAAGAAGATCTATTTGTAATGCAAAGGCCAAAGAAACTTAGAAGACTACTCAGAGTTACTAAGAGATAAGATCAAGTAACCAAGGTTAAAGTAGTGATAATCTTGAGTTAGAAATACTAGTTTTGTGTGTGTGTGGGTGTTCTTGTGGTGTTTGGATCCCCTAACATAATGTTAGGGGTGATATTATCCAATCCGGGCCGTCCAATTCAAAATGGATGGCCCAGATTGATCCACATCAACTTTTTAAAAGGGGAAAAAATTTCGACGGGAATTTTAAATATGAATTAATCAATCTGACCGTCCATTTTTGAATGAAGGACCCATATCTCTTATGTCACCCCTCACTATGTTAGGGAATCCGGATCCGTTTTTGTGTGTGTGTGAGAGTGAGGAGAGAGAGAGAGAGAAGTGTTCCTATCCAAAAGCGACAAAGACCTAATGTGAGTAGCCACAAGAGATGCATAAAAGAGGCCTCAAACTTATCAAGAGCATTAATGTTAAAGAGGATGGTCAAGTAGAAAAAATACAAGTGGCATATCATATGGTTCCCAAGTAAATATTTTGATAAGTAACCAAGATATATATTATATAGGCACGTAAACGAGAAATCGTTGTCCATTTTAAACATCGATAATCAAAAAAATATTTTGAACCCACTAAAATCATAACTAAAAAATATGAATGCTAGGAAAATCTTAACTCAATAAATTTTAAAACTTAAAAACCATTTAGTACTTTCGGAGTGTATCGATCCCCTTCAACGGATACTATGGCCGTAAATCAACCACCGTCACTCTACACTATTAATGTCCATTTCTGCATCTTTCAATCTAATCCTAAGCATCGCATCTGGGCGACTCGGTCACAAAAAATCACCTTCGCACTTTTCCACGTCACAAAAGTAATGACCTACATGAGATTCCATGCATGCCATCCAAAACTCCAAGCTAATTAACACTTGACTTTACACCCTAAATATTATTATCAAACACAGAAATTTTTAGATGTCACAAAAACAATCGGACCAAACAAGGAATTGGACCGAATTGGCCGGTTCTAGGAGGTTCTCGATCCGGTTCATGGTTCCTAAAATTTGGAACCGGTGAATAGTTAATCCCTTCCGCTTCCAGGGTGGGCCCACCCATTCGGACCAGATCCAGTTTCTTAATTCGTATTGTAAATTTTCAAAGCCCTAATTCTCATTCTTTTATCGCTTAGAGTCTCAAACTCAGTCACGCTAGTGGAGCATGTTTTTTTATGGATTAATCTTGAAGTTTCTAAGTTGAGATGGCTCGTGGATCCTTTATAGACTTGTTGGATTCAAAGCTTGAGAAGTTGATTATTTTTAGCGGTTCATGAGCTCTCAAGCCATTTTGCTTGCTCTTTTTATTCCTAAGAATAGGAGATTTGTGTTCATTTATCCTCAGTAGATTTATTTGCTTGCTTGCTTTCTTACTCTTGCGAACTTGCAACAAACTCTTTTTCCTGTGAAATATGTAAATGTAGATTGTCGATGCATTTGGAGTGAAGCTTGTGAACATTGCGGCAAACTCTTGTAGTGATTGATATGATTGGAAAACTTTGTGCCAAACTCACAGACTTGGTTCTTAATAATATTATAGCTTTGTTCGTGGAGGTGACTATCATGTTTAGCTTAGCACGAGCTTGTTCTATTAACATCATTCGTGCAGTAATTTAGACAATGCAAAAATACCTATAGTCTTACAAGAATAGGGAAAAAAAAAAAAGGAGCTACGGCCGGTTCTTAGACCCAACTAGACCAGTTCTTGGGTCGATCTAGGATCAGGTGGGCCAGCTCTTGATTCCATAATCTGAAAATCGACCCTTTCGTTCCAATTTCCGATTTCAAGCTGGGAATCGGCCCACCCTGAAACTGATAATCTCTTATCTCTAGTTTGGACTAAGAGCTGAATTTGAAGGATTTTGAGCCGGAGTTTAGGTTTCACTCTTGCTGGCGCTCGAATAGAAAGAATATCAAACACGGTTGAACATTAAGAAGACCGGATTAATAGGCGCTTGATTGCTTACCACTAAGATCCCTTATCTCCTTAAACTACGAAGAATGCCGTTATGTCCTCATGCGTTTTTAATATATAGTGCTTTATGTCATACAAAGATAATAATAAGCCTAAAGTATTCTCTCTTTATATATATTTATTACGGACATTGCCAGAGAGGGCAATTGCCTTTGTCGCATTCCTTACGTCGAAGTTCATTCAAAAGACGTTCCGTACGACTTTAGTTCTATCAATGTTTTTCCCTATGAAATTGCTACAACAAGGCCATCCGCCGTTAAATAAAACCCCGTGTTATAGAATCGAATCCCCATACGACTGGCTTAGACACGTTGTTCAGTCTCAATAATTAATTTCCCGATTGCTGCCGTTTGTGCTGGGGCCGAGCAGTTGGCAAGTACCTTTCCGACTCGCTCGCTCATCTAACTACTATCCTAATCACCAGAGACCCGCGTCTTAACCCTCCGTTCCGAAGCTTTTTGATCCCGTGGATCGATCTCTAGCGATCCTTTTGCGGAATCCCACGTGACTCTCTCGCCATCTAACCCCGTTCCAATGCCGCGGTCCTCCGCCGCGCCGAGCTTCCCTTCCACCGGGCAGCAGCGGAATTCCGGCAAGGGGAATACCCATCTTCGGGTGTTGATTAAGCTTGGAAGGGCATCAAAACGAACTTTAAATTTTCCTACACCAGGACATGGTCGATTCCACGAGTTTTCCCCGTTCGTGTTCGTTTTTGGTGAGGAAGAGGAGGCCATCTTTAAAAACGGCATAAAAATGAGGGTACGGAATAGGAATGGTAGGTCGCTGGTGCCGAGCCCCTTTCGCATTAGTGGCGATTTGACCGTAGGTTGTCCGAGAGTTGACTGGTAGTCTATCCCCTATTGGTTGTTCCCTTTCCTTTTGCTCCATTTCATCGTTTGTCATATTTATTGTAAAATTCACTCAAAAAACTCATAATTTGGGACGACCGAATCCTTCGCCTGGACCATTGTATACTTGCATTTATATGTGGCACCTTAAATTTCACGAAAAATATAATACGTGGAGACGACTAAACAATGTTATCGTCGCGAATTTTTCTCAAATTCGTGCCGTCACTGCAGCCCTCTGAGAAGGGTTCTAGTTGGGAAGATAAATGACGAGATTAATAGGTATGAAAGGATAGCGAAATTACCGAAAATGTCGCTCGGTGTGCGTCGACTGGAAACACCGGCTATCATTGACGCGGTTGCCGAGTGCCGGCTGCACGATGTCGCGATTTTACGCCTTCCATAATGGAAGCATCACCGGATAGATGGCTAGGATCTATTGCTCGTAATGCGATGTCCCTAACCGACGTACGTTTCCGCGAGTCCCTCCAGCTCCTTCTTTTCAAGCATCGAAAGCTCTTGGTCTTGTTAATTGAGGGGGAACATGCAATCCTCTCTCGGAACGTAATAACGAGTAAGAAATCCAGCGTGAGGGAGCCAATTTCCGATCAGACCTACTCCATTTTCGACAGTCCGGAAGTTTGCGGAACGGGGTCGTCGAAGTTGACCCTAACGTACTTAAGATCCTGTCGATTGACCTTTTGGAGAATAACAGAGTACAAGAGGAGTCAGATTCTTCCCAAAAAAAAAAAATTCCCTGGAAATGTCAGTGTGCCCTTCCCTTTCCAGGAATGTCATCTCCAAGCATCAAAACCTGAGGCAAAGGGATGTCAAAGAAAGGTTGTTCTGTCTAACATATTCTGACCCATCCGGTAAGAACGTTTGGTTGGCCATTTCCAAGGGGCCATCCGGACTCAGCCGGTAATCCCCCCCGCAATCTACCGGTCAATCCTTGCAGAATCCCGGGTCACCCCCCTCGTATGAATCGGGACAAATATATTAAGAACCCACAGTGCAAAGAGATCCTCCGACCTCTCTGAAGATCTCTCTTCGCTCAATCTTTTCTGGCTTCGCGACCCTGCAAATCTTTTCCTTTTCGCTTTTTATTCAGGACCCCATCTTGATGATGATCATTGGTGTCATCATGTTCTAGACCCCGAATGCATCGCCTGCGGAAAGAGAGAGCTCCAATGATGGCGGGTTTTGCATGGTTTCCTCGAATGCGGCTTTCTCGTGGAGGTGAGTTGTCCATCTTTTTGGTGTACTCGAAATTTAACTTTTTGCTCTGTTTTCTTGCTCTGTTCGCTCGACCTCGAATTCTTGCGATATGTTCATCACATTACACGTAAAGATAGCTGCTTGTGCAAAGTTGATTTTCTGTCTTTTGTTTTGGTCTCTTGCCTTTTGGTTCTGATGTTAACTCTTGCTAATTTTAGATGGTTGGAGTTTGCAACTCTTCCAGCTTTAACTCGTCTGTAGCCTTCATATATAATGTCTGGTTCATGGCTCTGCATGCTCGTTGGACTCCAAAGTTCATTGCTTTCTTTCCGCCTGTCACGAGAATGCAATGAAGATTTATCGCGTTAACAAATAATCTGTGAACGATTCGCATCTGTAAAGTACATTATATCTGTTGAGCATCGGCCAGCTGCATTTTGACCAAACTAAACTCATTTTCATGTCCATTAAAAGGTAGCAGACCCAAAAATCTTAGGTTAAGGTTCTATTTAAGTTTGTGACCGGGTTATCTGCCAAAGATGCAGAAAAATAAAGCCCAAGATAATATTGCTTGTAATTCCTAGAATATATGATACCCTGCTGTCATGGAAAATAAAAGACAGAGACAAAGAATATCATGGATTTAACCCTCTTTTTTGCAATTGTTATGGATGCAAACAAACGGTCCAGAAACAACGCGTTAAAGATTATAGCTAGCGAAAAACCTCAAAAAAAAAAAAAGAAGAAGAAGAAGGAAAAGTAGGGTAAAAAAAACAGAGAGAAGAGAAACAGAGCAGAACCATGTCTTTTGTTCAAGCCATAATAAGGACCAATCCTTAATCATAGGAATGAAACAGAAGCCTGAGGAATCCAACTCCCGTAGACCGATTCCCCCGCGTCATATATCTTGATTTCCACGAAACAGCCACCTAGGTTTCGGACATGGCAGGAATGAGTCAACTGAGCATGGATTGCCTGGAGTAGGAAAAGAGTCTTTTTCGAGATACAATTAACGATGGTTCTTAGTAAGTTCCATAGGGAATTATATCCAGGAAGGAGAAAGTAAGCTCTGTAGGCAAATTGCCTTGTAGATTAGCATGGGGTCAAATTTCACAAAAAAACATGCTACAGCAATTCGGGTTCTCGTAGACATGCTAGTAAGGAATAGATTTCAGCGTCCGCCGCAAAGCTTCCACCGCTAGAATCGACTTCGCACCAAGCTAAGAACATGACACTCCGATATTCACATATCCTTGTTTTTCTTTTCGTTTCTCTTCTCTTGTGTTCTACCCTTCTTCAGATTAACCAAGGTTTTCACTCTTAACAAGCTTGGCATGCAATTGAGCAACATTTCGCGATGTATATCGTAGAGTCGTCTCATTTTACCTAATCGACAACATGTCGAAAGAGACTATGGAACTTCCCGAATATACGAGAGATGAAGTTTTTAATTTCTTGGGCAACCCTTCGTCTGGGAAAAGCTTTGTTTAGCTTAGGGCCGTGCGTTGGGGGACATGACCTTTAGTTTCTTTACCAAGGATTAAAAGTAAGAAAAGGTCTAGGGCATGAGTGGAGCGGTCAAACGAGCGGTGCGACGTTTTGCACTGCCCACTTTAATCTGTCCGGACGCCCATTAAAGTCAACCTCATCTACCAATCCTGTCCGCGTAACGAGACTGGTAGTTTCGTGAGCTTCCCTGGCTTCCGAAGCTTTGAACCGAGGGTCGGCTTTGATCATTGGAGTGTGGTCAAAACTGCTGGCACCTTATTGTCATCGGCCGTTCAAAATCCCGGGAAAACAAAGAACTTCAAGAAAAGGTGGCCGCCCGGTGCGCTTCCTCCCCCCCCGGGGCGCCCTACGCCGCCGCCGCAGCCGCCCAGTTGCTAGTGTTTGGTGGGCCCGGGCAGGACCATTCTGTCCTCCCCTGGACCACTCTCTCTCTATCATCTCTTTTAAGGTCTTGAATGCCCCGGGCTTGGACAAGGGTTTTTAAGCCCACCAGGTAAGGCCGAGGCTGGTAATTTAGATGGACAGGCCCCGGATGAATAGTTTTAGGCTCGCTGCCAACCCGCCCGCCCGAACCGGACCCGAGGTCGCCGGCTGATCGGGTCTAATAACTCCTCAAGCACCAAAGGTTCTCTGCTCGAGAGCAACCTAGATTACGCGCGTCGGTTCTCGTACTAAAAGATGTGACCATGTACATGAGATTGTTTGAGACGATGTAGTTACGAAACAAACTTCGGCATAGACAATAATTGATGAGTTAATGGACAATGAACGTCCTCCATGCAAATGCAAGTGGTCTTAACACAAAGATTTGCTCTTTTAATACAGGCTTCCTACGAATGGGTGAGACATCAAGGGGACGCTAATGGTTCCACTCTACGCTCTTGAAGACGGGAGTTCAATGGGGGGCAATCTTGCACAAGGGCGCATGCTTTCCAAGGTAACTATACGTTTCATTTCTTGTCCGTAGACAATTTTTTTCTGGGATAGATGAAGACTTTTACATCTGCATGAATGCGTACTACGCTACGTGAATAGTGAAGCTCTTTAACTAGAAACTTCGATGACCCAAAATTACTGTAGTGAGATTCGAATCATACGTTCGATTAAAATCCTCGTGTTGTAAAACTTCAGAATGCGCTTAAAAAAATAAACTCAGATGACTTAGAGCCCTAAGACACCATAGCTGAATGTTTTAGCACTAAAGCACCGTAATTCTCAAAAAATGTTTGACCAGCCTCAAGAAAATAATTTACCTACTAAGAGACTCTACCGATGTCGCTGTATAACTATATATGTTATTCACCTTC
The DNA here is from genome assembly GCA_019149425.1 of Psidium friedrichsthalianum. Lineage (NCBI taxonomy): Eukaryota > Viridiplantae > Streptophyta > Magnoliopsida > Myrtales > Myrtaceae > Psidium > Psidium friedrichsthalianum. The sequence continues at coordinate 13,912 of JAGVVM010006408.1, forward strand.
TAGGGTTTCTTTTCAATATCTCGAATGGCTTAGGCAGATATCTCATGCGGTCCATTGTGTTTAATGAGAATAGTGCGTGGAATGACACTAAGCCAGCATTTGAGCTTCTTGAATTCTTACTGTAGAGTCAACGTTTTGTCTCGAGTTCTCGGTGCACCAATGGTTCTCATAGGTCCACTTATCTCGCCTTAATTTAACCAGGGAATTGAAGCTTAAAATTAGAAGATCGTGAACTCAAAACGAAGTATAAAGGTTGACCAACCAGTTTAAATTCTTCCTAATACGAACTATGATCCTATCTTAAGCACATCTGCGACAACAGCAAGCTAAAATGTGTGAATCGTCAACTGGAAAACTAAATTTGCCAGAACAAACATCGCGGAATCAATGTCCTCATGCAGTTTGTTACGATTTGCTTTTCACCTTCTAGGGTTTCTTTTCAATGCTTCGAATTGACTTTAGCAAAAATCTCATGTCTGGCTAACATCGCTTTCATTGAGTACAATGCACAGAGTTAAACTAGGCCAGTGTTCAAGCTTCATGGAAAATAATCGTACAAGAAACATTATCTGGAGTTCTTGGTGCAAAATGATATTTATTTAAGTATATCCTATTTCACCTTGACCAGGGAAGTAGAACTTTAAAAGTATATACTCTGGGGGATCAAAAATGAAGTACAAAAGTTGATCGGCCAGTTGAAGTTCTTCTTAAATGTGAACTATTATCCAGGTTAGAGCATGTCTATGACAATAGTTACCTAGGATGCACCAAACGTTGGCTGGAAAACCAAATTGCTAGGAAGTGAAACCAATGTTCTCTCTCGTAGACATGAATCTACTGCAACCTGATGATGCTAACAAGATGCGATATAAAGCTTGAATGCTTTGGCAAGATGATTAATGTAGTGTAGGAGTCTCGATTCTCACGATTGACGTAACTAAGAAAACTTGAGTAGATTGATTCTGGAATACTCTAATCGTAATTGTTCACAAAAAAAAACCTATTTCCTTTGTGCAGTACATACCTACAAGGGTTAAAGTACATCTATGGCTGGTCTGTTTTAGATAAAGTATCTTACACCATAACTGAAGAAGATAGTAAGATGACAAGAACTGTTCATGACGATGAACCAAGAAGTGGGAACACACCTTTGTCGTATAGCAATCTCAATTCAAACCTATCGCAAAGCCTTTTAACGTTCTGGTGCATCGCAATGCCATCTATCTAAAGCCTAATGTCATCCTAATACTCTCATTTCAGTTTAACATAGCACACCCTCATGACTAGGATTTCCTTTTTGCGGCTCTTAGCATTTCCCTAGCCTCTATCATTAATTAAATTCGTTGAGCATGTCCACTGGAACAATATTTAGCGAGTGTGCGTAGCATTTCCTTTGTGAGCCACTCGGGTACATATTTTATTCTTTTGCTGCTGCAAAAATTTTCAGCATATGGATGCTTGCTGACTCGTAGAACAGTCATAACTGCATAATGCTCGTTCATATGTGCTAGTGAATATGTCAAACCACTTTTTTTTCTCTGTGGATGTCAATTTCTTAGCTTTTATCAAGATCTATGAATAATATTGGGACAAATGGATTTTCCTTGTATGTGCGAAACTGTTGCCTAGTTGAATGGGAAAATGGCGTAGTTCCTTTAAAACTTTCCAAGAATTATTGTCCAAGATGTGGAAAAATAGACGAAATTTAAACCGGGTAGATTGGAATAACTGACGTCCTGGATTCATTAGCATTCAGTAATAATCAAAAGCGAAGTTCTAGTGATGACTAGGCATCTTCATGTAACCACAACTTGTAACTATCTGATTCAAGAAAGTTTATTAGGCAAAAATTAAGGAAAGTTAAGCGACCAAAAAGCAGGAACTGTCAAGTGATTATGAATTTCTTGTGGGAATCTTGAGAATTCTTCGATTTCTTCTGAAAAATGCAAGATAGTCGATGAAGGAATGCATTCGGCATATCAACACACATCTTTATATATCAAACAAGTACAATACCAAGTGGAAGGTTTGTTTACATCAAATAACACACACCATTACAACAATCAGCCGTGATGATAAGCAGCTGATTGAAGAGATTCAACGAGAATCGGCACAACACGCATAGAACAACATTCCAAACCCTAGAGAGACCGCGTAATTTATGGCAGCCGATAGCTAGTACCCTCCAACTTAGGATATACATATTCTGCTATTCAACCTGGTCATTCACCCTCCTGCTATTATTGTCTTGATTAATCACCGAAGACATGATTGCAGATTCCCAGCCAGTGCCAATCCCGAAAGCAGGTGCGGCAGCCATGGGAATCTGAGAATCCGAATCCGGCGAGGAACCGGTCGCCTGTTGATGTAGCTGGTGCTGGATCGGGAATGCTTCCTCGTTGATCAGAGAGTTCAGGAACGACGAGAACACGTCGTCCCCACAGCAGTTGAGGTCCTCCACCTCACTAGAACAGTCCGTGGCCGCTTCTGAAGCCCATCACATGGTAATGCTCGGCACCCGGCAAATAACCGGTTTGGCCACCATGAGCCATCGCAGTCCCATTTTGGTACGCGGCGTCCGTATTGTCAGCACTTTGGAGCTGATCATTTTCTTTGAGGATGGCTGGGCTGCCGCTGCTGGTTTCTTCGAGGCTGGAAGAGATGGGGCTAGGGTTAGGGCTTCGGGCACGAGGTGCCGGTTTGGAAGAAGGAGCTCTAGATGGAGGATTGCTGCTGGAGTTCTGGGTTTTCTGGATTGAGCGGCTTGTGTGTCCTCGGGTCGATTCCTTGACTGATGAGCTTCTTGCTCAGGTGAGTGTTCCAGTAGTTCTTGATCTCATTGTCGGTCCGCCCCGGGATCCTCCCAGCTATCAAAGACCACCTATATCATAGTGCAGCCACACACAAAAATCGGTCAGGATAAGATTCAAAATCGCGACACAATGAGAGAGAGAGAGAGAGAGAGAGAGAGAGAGAGAACAAGTTTTTTAGATGGGTTCTGCAGAGATTTTTGATTAATCAGTGAGTGTTTTTCTGGATGCTATGGGATGTCAATACTCACGAGCTAAAAAATGCAAGAGAAAGTGAGCGAGCGATTGAGTGAGTGTGTGTGTGTTCCTGTGAGAGATAGATAGAGAGCTGAAATTTTGCAGAACTGGTGGCCAATCAGTGAGTGGAAGAGAGAACTAAGTGAGTGAAACCCTAGATTCTGGCGATTCGAGCATGCAAGAAAACCCTAGCTGAGATCGAGAAAGCTCAACCCCGGTCGATCCGACTCATCGATCTTCGAAATCTGGGAGGAAAGGGGTACCTGTTGCCGAGGAGGCGGTGGAGGCGGAGGATGAGGTCCTCCTCGTCGGGGGCGATCTGGCCGCGCTTGACGGATGGGCGGAGGTAGTTCATCCAGCGGAGGCGGCAGCTCTTGCCGCAGCGGAGGAGGCCGGCCCTCTTGGGAAGAGTGCGCCACCGACCCTCGCCCTCTTTGTTGATGTAGCCGGCGAGGAGCTCGTCCTCCTCCGGTGTCCACGGCCCCCTCTTCAGCCCCACCTTGCTGCAGCACGGGGTCTTCGTCCCTCCCGCCGATGGATTCCTCATGGATTGTTGTTTGTTTGTTTGTTTTGCAGCTGCGGGGGTTTTGCAGCTACGCGGCCGAGCGTGCCGCAGAGTGCGCGCGCTTTTTCGCACTACTCACTGGAGTGGTCGATGGTAGCGAAGGTAGATGAAAGGAAGAGTTAGATCAGATGGAGATTCTCTCTCTTCCCTGTGGTTTTTGGATGTGATTAGTTTGTGCTCCCATTGTTCGCTGAGATCGCAGGGAATGGGGACGCCGAGCGAGCCGAGCGAAGGATGGAATTTCGGTTTTCCTCAGAGTGCGGTTCCTGATGCTTGCTCTATACTCGCCCGTTTTTGGGCCCGGCCCAGGCCCCAAATCAATCGTCTCCCCGGTGTTGCCACCTTCTCTTGGTAGTCGTTTAGTAGCAGGAACTAGGAGTGAGCAAAAAAGTCATAATCCCACCCAAATCGGACCGGACTGTACCCAGCCGGTTGATTTTTGGATAGAACCGGTGGGTACCGATCCGGTTCCTATTTCTATTTCTAGAACGGGGTGGATATCGATTTGGTTCACAATTTCGAGTGGAAACCATCCAACCGACCGAACAAATCGATACAATATACATTTTTTTATTGAAGCCATCCCTTCAAAGATTCAGAGTCCAGACCCATCAGTCCAAAAAAAAAAAAGAGTTTCAACTCAACTTATTATTTTTATATGTGACATGTTTTACACTATGGATGCATTGAAAATCCGCATTAAGTAGCTGATCAATTGCTATTGCATTTTTCACGATGCTCAACTCCATTGCTGATAATGATATTGTCATCTATAAGACAATTGTCCTTAATTTTTCATATGATAAGAATACTGAATACAAACGCAAGGAATATCACTATCAAAATCTCAAGTTGAGCCCTCCTCCTTCAATCCTAGGATTTGTTTCCATTTTCTTTTTTAATTAATGCGGTTGTTCGGGTGGAATCGTAATTTCGATATCCAACTGAGAAACCAAACCGGTGATTTCGGTTCTCATGTGGATCTATGAAACAATGTACGGTTCACTGATTCATTTTGGCAGAATTGGGTCCCTAGTAGGCATTCTCGATTCTAGGGTGAGAACTATTTATCCTGGAACCGATCACCCTTAATAGGAACAAAGATTAACATCCTAAGAGAATATACCGATTGTGTGCAAGCTGAATTTTAATTTTGAGGAGAATTCACTCACTGCTATCTTATTTTGTTGTCTGAAGAAAGATTGGACAAGGCACGTCATGCCATGTTTCCGTCCCATTAAAATTTCATATCTAAAACCGTCGCCTGAACCAAAGGAATGTTCGATATCGAAACGCCAGGAATGAAACTTCGAGATGTTGCTAACCAAAATCGACGGTGACCCGTGGTAACCCTCTCCCGCCTCCCCGATCCACCCGAACGGATCTCCCACTAAATGATCGATGGCGTCTTCCAATTTGTGGAGCTAACAAAAGACTCTGCAAGAAAGACAAAAAAGCCGGAAACCCACGCTGGCCTGCGGCCAGTGGGCATGACCGCAGCCAGTCAGGATTGGCCAAGCGGGTTGCTGCGATGCAGTCAGACGAATGGCGCGTGGGGTGACTGAGAAGAGAGCGGGACCCGCAGGCTCAATCTGCCC
>JAGVVM010006409.1:0-24981 GCA_019149425.1 Psidium friedrichsthalianum
TTATTTTTTTTGCTTAGATTATTTTCAGCTCGTTTAACGGGAACGGACTGAACTACAATCTCCACTCGTTCTTAATATTATTAAGTCTAGGGAGAATCACCATTATGTTTTATTCTTTATTTGTTTTTTTATTTCTTTTTTTTCTTTTTTAGCGACAGTTGCCCTTTGAAAAGAAAGAAGGGAAAGATAAAATAAAATCGAAGAAGAAAACCATCTATTCGAGGGCTCAGGTCCTTGATTCGTTTCAAGTTCAAATGTACGCACACTAAACGTTCATTCAGTTTGGTCAGATTTTCAAAAAAACTCAAACACACGGGGGGAACTAACGTTTTGACATCTCGATGGCACCGGGATGAGGCACTAATTAGTCTTCCTTTCGATTGTACGAAAATCGCAACATGCCACTGAACCCAAATTATGTTTGTAGATTCGTAGGATAAGTGTCTCGCTCCCGGATGCGAGATTGTTAGTGCCCTTCTCACCAACCGAGATGTGCTTAATCGTGTAGCAATCTTTTCCGCGTAATTGGCTCCTGTAAATGATCTTTTGTAAATTAATGACGCATTGATATGAGCCCTCATACAAGTATACGAGTGGCTTGCCTGTTCTTAACGCGATACTATGCATATAAAAGCCTTCCTTGCGCTTGAAGCAATGAGCATTTCTTCCATGCCCCTGAATGCTTCCTAGAGCCCATCGTTGATCTCGGGCGTTTACATTCTTTCTTTTGACTCACTCTTTGTTTCTTTGTGGCTTACAAATATTGGTCGGTTCCCAACAAAAGACTCATCTGCAGTGGGGTCTGAATGTCGCAAATGTTAAGTAGCATATTTGAAGCGCGATCCTTTGCTTTCAAATCGACATCGAAGGTATTCTCGTCACCTTTGTTCCGTCAGATGCATTGGTTGCAGTTTCTCAGTTGGTTTTCTAAGAAGACAGTAATGAGATACAAATGCTCATACTGGTATGTGTATCTACAATAACGCATTTTTTTTTTTTTTTTGCATAAATTTGAAATTTCAGCTGTCCTCTAAAAGTCGCTGGCAGCGAATTCCAGCCAGTGCTTTATTTCTTTCTACATCACTATGGTGACGGTTTTTTTACAGATATATAATAACTCTTAGAAAATTTACCTTGAGATCTGTCAAACGAGTGGATCGAATCGAATTTTGATCGAGTAGAAAATGAACTAACCCATATTGACCATTTACCAGACGCATACAAACCTAACGACCTGGACCCATACCCAACTCAGATGACCGTTAGGCTTAGTGGACACAGTTAGCTTATGCCCGCTAGATCCTCGGCAAGCTCGGGAGGGTATGGCCTGCTGGCAGGGGCTCCAAGCTTGCCTGGCTTGGTCGTGAGCTGGTTCAGTCGCGAAGACCAATGAGTATGGGAAAATAAAAAGTGAAGAAACTGAAAATCCTAAAATAAATAAAATAATAAAATATTAAGAATCACTTTTTCAAAAGTCGCAACCTTTGCCTTGTGGCCGTGACCCTCGCCAGACTTCATAGAAAAAAAATAATATTAAATATTAAAAATATTAAAAATTTTAAGATTCAAAAAATTGTTTACGACACTTAAGGTATTAGATAATGTGTTACGACCCATTACAATTCACTAACTGTTTTAAGTAACCTATTTATAACCCACTTAAGCTTATTTTAACTAATTGTACAATGCCTCGACAACAAAAGAAGAGGGAAGGCCCAGGATGTCAATAGTTCAGTTCAATTTTTTAAAAAATTGAACTAAAACCTGAAACCCTTTGGAAATATATTTGAATGAAATCAAAACTTGTCCTGACGAAACCGAACTCAATCTGATTTTTTCTTTTCTTTTCTTTTCTTTTTTGTTGAGAACTCATAACTCAAACACACTACCATCATAAACTGTTGGTGAGCCCTAAGCAATGAACCATCTGCCGAATGTTTTTTTCCCGCTCATACATATACCTCCTAGTTTAAGTAATTAATTGTTCAGTTTCTTCTTTGCTGAATTTTATCTGATTTTATATGATTTTAGAGTAAACAAAACGTTCTTGTCCCCAAATGAGTTTATTGCTGCCTTAATAATTTTCAAATTTGTGGTTGATTTCACCATAAGGAGCTTAAATTTCGAGAAATTTCAAATACACCACTATCTAATATTTTGTTATCTTTAATTTAAAAAAGAAAAAGAAAAGAGAAGCATCGATGTGGACCAAAAAAATTACAATTTATCGCCTCATATCTCGAACCACAAACATTTTATCCAAAATCGATTTAACATAAACCTACAAAAGAGATCCTTACATCCCTCACAACTTTGTACATGTTCCAATGATCTCCTCACTCAACTAGTATCAATAAACCAAGCAAAAACCCTGGATCTCCATCTTCTTCACTCATGGTGAAAGGCCAAAGTCTACATCTCCACAGTCCTTCGATACTGGACTCCCACAAAGTCGACAAGAGTAAAACCCCTGCACGCACTAGACTAATGTTTTATCCATACAAGCGGACCTCGTAGACTATTTAGGGGCCGTTTGATTGTATGAACATTAGGCAAAACAACTAAATTGAATGGATATGCCAACCATGAACAAGACTCGATCACGACACACGAGATGTTCCTGAGAAGTTTTAGATTTCTTTTAGTTGATGAAAACTAGCTCCCAGTTGATCTCAGCATAGCTGAGGAACTGCATACCACGACAAAATGACGGTAAAAGTCAGAGCATCTGCTATGATATAGTTTGCCACAACCATAGGTAATTATCTGGAAAGGACCAGGAGGTCTGAGGCAAAATTTTTACAGTAGTAACTAATTTAACCCAGCAACAAGAGATGATCCAGCTGAAAAATGAGGATAAAATGATCCAGCAATCAGGAATGCAGGGAAGAAAAAAATCCTCCCACTAGTGAAACTTGATCATAACCGACTCCTTCTCAGTCAAATAAGCAATTGAAGAACCACAGAAGGTGCGAGTCAAGCATCAAGATCTCCATGTGAGCTAAATATGCTAACATTCTGTATCCTACTGCCAAGCTCCCAACTAGTTTTAGGCATCAACCAAGAGATTCAAGTACCAACCTCCAAGTTCGTCAATCGTCGAGAGAAATCAATATCGAAGTTAACTCCCTGGTGATAGTTACAAATCCTGGGCGATTAACTCACAAATGAAAAATGGAATGATAGAGACTATTGAAATATAAGGGTATGAAAATGCACGGGGTACTTTCTCACTTGACTCAAATTTCGAGTAGTTTTTGCGAAGTCCTCTACTATGAAATTGAAAGTGGTGCCGATCCATAACAATCTTAATTACACCACAAGAGCCTCCACCATGCTTGGGTCAAGGAGCTACGAAAACACATCAGAATACACGATACCTCCTGTGCTGAATGCAAACTCTAAGCGCTCACCCGTTGAGCCGGGCATGCGGAAATATCCCAAGCAATGAAAGAGAGGATAGGATACTCAAAGAAATGGACTTTCCCACCAAGTTAATATATCAAATCCGGACTATTAACGTTCAGATCTTCTTCCAAATACTTATCTAATTCAGATTTTCTTCGAATATTGTTGTCACTGTTTCGCTAAGATACACGTCTTGCTACGCTCATGTTCGTACCCTTCGGACCTCAAGTTGCTATGCAGCACATTAAACCAGTGCGATTATTGCTCAAACAAAGAACTTTAGATATTGTTTTTACTTTATCTCTTAAATTTTCCAACCATTGCTATTCACAAAAATGATTAAGCAACTCATTTCACATTTCACTCTCACTTAATTCGAGGGTCTCCAAGGTACGCAAAGCAATGATAAAGATAGATGATGCTGTTCACACTGCCAAAAACTATTGAATTTGTATCTTTCATTTTCTGGGCCATTCCCGCAAACTCTTATCCTCATTTCACAATATCTGTAATCATCATAAGAATCGATCTGTCACCAAACAATTACTCGTGACATAAGTAAGTAGTCAATACTTTAAAAGTCATGTCATAGAACATCTTCAAGAAAGAAGACATTCACGGGCATACTCCCAATAGTCAATATAGAGACAACCCCCAGTCCCTCCTCTCACCTGGGAAAGCTCTCAAAAAATTGCAATCCTAAATCTCTAACAAGATAAAAAGCCTTTTTCAAACTTCAGAACCGCTTCAAACATCAAGTATGTTGGAGTTCCAACGAGTCCCACATCCAAACATACAAGACTCTTAGACTCAATATTTCTAATTCAATGCGGCTTCTTAAACATTGCAATCTCGATGGAGAGGACCCAATAACGCATAGTAGAGCGTATATAACATTGAATCATCCATTTCTTTCGACCCTCTCTCAAACGAGCTAATATATGTGCAAACAACATCTCATGTTGAGTACACTCACCATCATGGTTAGAGATTCCAATGGATGGTCTCTTTCAAATATTAAACATCCCAGTCATTAGAGCTGCATTATCAGGTGATAAAAAAATATTTTAATTCCCAACCTCAGATCAAACAATTCTCACCGCTTTTCCTAAATCTCACCTGAATGTCCGGGAAATTTGACCAAAATTCAAAATTCTTTTTTGCAACTTCTATTCAGTGTCTACAAAGATTGTGCAATGAGACACATATAACTCAAGTTTGACAGAGGTCATGTGTCAATTGTAAGGACATCCTCTTGGAGATGTATCAGAAAAAAATACGTTTTCAATTGTTTCTTTGCTCCAAGAAAAATCATAGCAAGCTTGCCTCAGGGTGTTCTTGAGGGAATTAAAAAACCTCGTTGGATTCCCTCACAAATTTCGAAATGCCTCATTTTCTACAAATTGAGAGGCAATTCAGCAATAACGAGGCAATTCAGATCTCGTTGCCCTCCTTTTATCTGTGGCAGTATTTTGACTATTGTGATCCTATATCTATAAAACAAGTAAAAAATCACAAAAAAAGTCTTGTAAATGAAAAAAAAATGCTAAATCTATATATCTCTTTATTAAATCCTAAAGAGAGCTCCCTCCATGGAACCACCAAGTTCTCTCAAACCAGAAACAGAAGCCAACTAAACTGAGATATCAAGCTGTATAGTTATGCCTAGCCACAAACCAGAGGAGGCCGTTGAATACCAGCTCAATGAATAACGTAGTAACAACGCTAATGCTCTAAAAATACAAGCTTTTTCTTTTTTGGTCTAATAGAAAACGCAAGCTTAACTATAAGCCTTTCGTACAAACTGACCTCTCACACTTTTTAACACACTCTCTCTATCTATATATCTCTAACATGCTAACGCCCTCTACATAACACACACATGTTTAGAGTAAGGTTGATTCAATCCCAACATTTCATAAACCAGAGCATCTCTCTCACAAACCTTTATTACCAGATCCGAGTCAAATGACCAGATTGTTTCAAGAAGGATCCTGTTTTGCATTATCGTCACTCCCTCCAGTTACAGCTATAGCACTAACTAAAGGCAACAAGAATGTCTGATATGACAATTTCCAGCGCATCCATTAATCAGGCTCGAATCAAAATGATCCTCATCACAATGCCTGCCTACGCAATCCTTATAGACTGGACTTAAGCAAGTAATGGTATTGGGCATTCAATCTCATGAGAAAAATAACCCTCCCCTAGGACCCCAGACTCGAGAGACTTCAGAACACAGTCGTATCAGAACCCAGACATGAACCACAGAACCAGCACGATAAAACAGGCACCAAGGAAGAAACTAATCGCACGAGAATTCAGAGCTTGGAAGTTTGAACAGCACAAGAAATTGGACAGAGAAACAAAATACCTGGTCCTGTGAACCGCACGAGATGGCTGGAGGGCACTCGCTAAAACCCTAGAAAATCACCGACGACGAGAGGGACCGACACAGTACCCACAAAGACCGACAAAGCTGAAGGAGAATCCTCATGAGATCCAAGAGTCTTGCAATATGCCAACAACCCCAAATGTGCCCAAGTCTTACGACAACAAGAAATTCCTCTTCAACTAGATGGAATGCACGAAGTTTAAGGTCCTTCGTGTCCGAGAGAGTCGACAGAGGTGAATATCCAGCTCGAAGTGTGCCCGAACAAAGACACAGAGAGAAGGCGACGGAGATTGGAGAGTCCTCAGTAGGGGAGGGAGACGAGAGACCAGAGACCAGAGGTATTCTCGGTTGAGTTTTAAAGCCGAGAGATAACTGAACTGGTTCACGTTTTACGTTATACTTAACCAGTTCCGTTCGGTTCACCCAACCGAACCAAAAAAAACTGAACCGATAAAGATATTGTGGTTCTTTTAAATATTCGAATTGACAACTGAACTGAACCGAAAATTTATTAAATTTCAATTTGATTCGGTTTCAGTGAGTTTTTTATTCAGTTTTCAGTTCAATTCTGACACCCCTAACTCACATTACTAAATATGGATAATATATAAGTTTTAGATTCATTTTGCCATCTCTAAATCACAATTAGATTACACTTTGTTTTGTGCCACAAAATAATAATAATTATTTAAACATTATTGTAGAATTCATTCCTTTAAGAACTTGTGGCTCACATCCAAAGAATGTTATCCTAACATAGCCCTTCTTTAAATGGACAACACCGTTAACCCGGTGTTTTCATTTCTCCCAAATTGAATTTTTTCCGTACAAACACTCAGCTGGTGCTTTGGAGATGCTTTTACTCTAGTATTTCCACATTTAAACGGAACTGAGAAAGGGTTGAACAGACTTTTACATGCTTCTTGACAAAGAAGTCTTAAAACTTGTGAAGAGCGTCAAAGACTTCATTGGCTCCTTTTGTATGTTGTAAAGCCAAACTGTTCTGCCCTCCGTGTCTCCAGGATCACTATTGACCTCCGGCAAATGCACTTCCCTTTGACCCATGTACTGATCTTCAATTGGGTGTGGGTGATCAACAAGATCTCTTTCTCGCTCTCTGAGGTTAACTAAAGGCAGTTTGTTGCAGAAGTTAGTTGAAATCATTAAGCAAGAAAAGTAGTCACTTTAATATTTGCTTCGGTGAGTAAAATAGCTGAAAAATACAGCCAAAGTTCATTGGGTATTTATGCAAAAGTAGCATATATCCACTCTAGGGAAGTTGAAAAGTTGTAATGGGTTTTTTGGATGACGAACTTGTGAACTCAGTGCATATGCATCATATTGACACCTAAATTTTAGCGATCTATTAAGTCATTCATTGCATAAAAAACCAGATGTCGACCCTGATTAGTCCCAAAAGAAAATAGGAGTCAACTGCATAAGGATGAGAGGAGTATTTTAATTAAGCTCATATAATAATGCATTAGAGCTAACGAATTGGTGAGAGACTCTAAGCTTTAGAAGTGATTGGTTCACGGTCTAGTCCGGCCCCACCTAGGAGCTGGGAACCAGAATAGAAGGATTGGTTTTCGGTTTCTGGACAGTCCGGTCCAATAGAACTGGTTCAGATCTCCAATGAATTGGCAGTTCTCGATGTTCTTCTCTTGGTTGTATGCAGCTCTGTTGAAAGATGTATCTCTCGCTTTTTGGTGGCAATGTCTGTGCTTTTGTTTTGTCACGCATGCGATGGTTCTTGTCTTTTTACAATTTGACTTCTGGGCTTTGCTCGTCTCTTTAAGCCACTCTGTGTCGTTCGTCTTGTTCTTCTTCCTGACCATCTGGCTTCTATTGGCAGCAGAGGTTCGAGCATCGATTATCATGTTTACATAATAATAATGATAATAATAATAATAATAATAATCGGTCTGGTTCGGACGGTCCTTTTCTCCTTTGGAATTAAGAACCAAATCGAAAATTACCAATTTCATTTTTATGGAATAGAGAACCGAACCAGACTAACTGTTTAGTCCGGTCCGGGCAGTTCTTTTTACTCACTCCTACTAAGTGTAATTGAATCAATTGAATTGGGCCCATGAAACATAAAATATAGGCCAAGCCCATAAAGCACTAAGTTGCCGAAATTTATAAGCCGAAATTGGGAAATATTGGTTTATTAAGCGGATTTAGAGGATAATTGAGCAATTTGATTTGATATTTCCACCAGTATAAGAGATGATAAGAGGTTTCCTATTGTTTAAGATATGGTATATCTCTTAGATCTGAGATTGGAAAGTAAATTGCGAAGAAAACCCTAGGCCTAACATTATATAAGAGGGCCTTCATTCATGAGAGAGGGAGGCATCCAAAAAGAACAATTCTTCGCTACTGCAGACTGCTTGTCCTCCGTCAAAGCCAAGGCGATTCAACCAGCCCTTGATCGACGTTTCCCGGAACTCGTCATCTTTTCCTAGCGATCAACAGGCAGGCCCAAACGCAGCCAGGAGCTTCCGCAACTCGTCCCGCTGGTCCAGTCACTTTCACCAAATGTTGAATTTGCAGCATTGCATATCTTATGGACTCAATATTTTGTGTGCATTAACTCTTTTAGTACAAAAAATGTTGTCATTGTCCACGGGTGCAAGCTTTTTCCTTTCTTTATGACTTGGAGTCCTGTATAAGTTTGCTAAATCCTTCAGTTTGTTATATTTTTATCGAGTTCATCATGAAATAAATAGTAAAAACAAATAAAAGAAAATCCCAAAAAGAGATAATCATGTTGGTATTTAGAAATTATGTTTAGAGCATGCATTTTTTATTAACATCGTGCCGATATTGGGATAATAATTATAGTGAGGTTATGCCTGCCTTGCATTGAAGTTTACCCTAGTTCTAGCAATTTGTTTATTAACTAATTTGATTTACTCAATATTAAATTATTGATTGCACATCCGCATGATCACCCAATTATTACTTATTTAGGCTTAAATTTGACCAAGATTGCTTGCAAAATATCTTTGAAATAATGAGAAAAAGAAACCAAAAGGAAGTTAGAGTGTCACCAAATTTCTGCACGTGTTGTTCCACATTTTACTTACTAATCGACCCACCATAGTTTTGTGGAGACTCATAATTGAAGAACTACATGTTGGAATTGATTAAATTGAAACTCAAATAAAGTTACGATTGGTAGGGTTCGGGAGAGTTCGTCCTAGATATTTGGGCTCGATAATCCCTTAGCTTTCTCAACCTTTGAAAAGGTTGCAACACATCAGCAAAATTTAGAGCCTTGGATTTTACGTCTCCACATGAGTCCCACGAAATTTCGGGAGTGAACCATAGCAGTTACTTCTAGTAATCCATGCAATTATGGGAATTCCAATTGATGGCCAAAAAAGGGGCTTTTTAACGAAAATGGGTTAAAAATTTTTTCTTTTTACGAATTTGGGTTTTGCGGTGAGAAAAATACGAGAACGGGGCTTGTTTCGGCAGTGGAAGTGCCGAACAAGCCCTTGTTCGGCGCTCTTAGCGCCGAACAACAAAAAAACCAAAAAAAAACACTTGTTCGGCACTTATAGTGCCGAACAACAAAAAAATGAAAAAAAAAACAAAAAAAAAAAACTTGTTCGGCACTTATAGTGCCGAACAGAGAAAGGGGGGTAAATAAAAAATTAAAAAATTCATAGAAATTATAAAAAAGAAAAAAATACCAAAAAAATTCCAAAAAATTTCCATAAATCTCAAAAATTAGGAAATTGACCATTTTAAACGGGTCGGTCCTATTTTGGATGGTTTTCCCTTTTAAACATTTCAAAATGACGATTTTGCCCATTACGGGCAAATTGTCTCGAAAAATTTCAAAAGTTTCCAAAAAAATTCCAAAAATTAGTAAATAGGCCATTTTAATTGGCCAACCCTACTTTTAAGGATTTTTCTCATCTATCTTTTCAAAATGATGATTTTTCCCCTTATGAAAAAAAAAATTTCACGAAAAAAATAGTCAGTATTTTAAATGGTCCAATATGGAAAGGTTTTTAAAATAAAATTTTAGCAATTTCTTCATATTTGTAGTCTACGGAATCTATTTTCTTATTTTCGGATATTTTCTTAATATGAAAAATAATATTAAAATTTACGACAAATTTGGGTTTTCGTATACTATTTTTTTCGTGAATTTTTTTTTTCATAAGGGGCAAAATCATCATTTTGAAAAGATAGATGAGAAAAATCCTTAAAAGTAGGATTGACCAATTAAAATGGCCTATTTACTAATTTTTGAAATTTTTTTTGGAAACTTTTGAAATTTTTCGAGACAATTTGCCCGTAATGGGCAAAATCATCATTTCGAAATGTCTAAAAGGGAAAACCATCCAAAATAGGACCGACCCGTTAAAATGGTCAATTTCCTAATTTTTGAGATTTATGGAAATTTTTTGGAATTTTTTTGGTATTTTTTTCTTTTTTATAATTTTCTATGAATTTTTTAATTTTTTATTTACCCCCCTTTCTCTGTTCGGCACTATAAGTGCCGAACAAGTTTTTTTTTTTGTTTTTTTGTTTTCATTTTTTTGTTGTTCGGCACTTATAGTGCCGAACAAGTTTTTTTTTTTGTTTTTTTTTTTCATTTTTTTGTTGTTCGGCACTTATAGTGCCGAACAAGTGTTTTTTTTGTTTTTTTTTTTGGTTTTTTTGTTGTTCGGCGCTAAGAGCGCCGAACAAGCCCCGTTCTCGTATTTTTCTCACCGCAAAACCCAAATTCGTAAAAAGAAAAATTTTTTAATCCATTTTCGTAAAAAGCCCCCAAAAAAGAGCAATAGTTGATTTCTGACACTTTTTGATGCGGAGCTACATTATCTTTGTAACAATTTTCTATTTTTCTTTTCCTTATCTTCTTATTTTACAGATGAAATCAGGATATTAGGTTATTTCTCTTCAATTTTGAGTGGTCATCCATATAGATATTAAGATTTAGTAGGTTACATTTCGTGTTAGTTCGTATATTTCCTGTTTTAAACGTAGAAATGATGAGTCTTCTAAGTTACTGGGTTTAACCATTTCTAATGCATCATTATTTGTTTGAAATTCTAGACTATCGCATATGGCAAAGAGAACGATGGAAGACTCGGAGAACATAAGTCAATTGCCAGATCACACAGCCGACCAAATCCTGTCGTACTTATTGATTAAGGATGCAGTCAAGACTAGTATTTTGTCGAGAAAGTAGAGGTACAAATGGTCCTCTTTACCAGAACTTGTGCTTGATGATCGATGTACTGGAGCCTGGGGAATTCCTTCTCTTCAACCATCTCTGCATGAAAACTTGGTGATGATAATCTATTTAGCACCGATACCTCTCTTAGGTGTGCATGTTGGTGTCGGATGCGTGTCCGACATGCGTTGACTGCGTGTCGAGATTTCGATATGCGTGTCCAGTATGCCGGACACATCCATTAAAAAAATAGGAAAACTTTTGGAACCTTGTAGGCTTTGAAGTGGTCACGGAAGCGTGTGCAATGAAGGAGAAGTTCATTAGATGGAGCTCAAAATCTATGGAAAAAAGGAAAAAACATGGAGATCTCACAGACTTCCTGGTTTCCACCGCACCCGGGAGCTATGAAAATTAATGTCAATGGAGCGTTCATAGAGCGAGAAGAAATGGCGTAGTGGCGTGGGTATGCGGAGACTCCTCTGAACTGTTGGTTGAAGGAGCAGGTTTGTGAATGTCCGATCTCCCCTTCATGTCGAAACCCTAGCTTAGTTGGATGCTTTGAAGTGCTTGAACTCACGTGGGTTTGCAGACAGAGTAGTTGAAGAAATAGATTTGGAGTCAGACAATATGCATTTAGTCAAAATGCTCCAAGGCATAGATCTAGTCTCATGAGAAGTACAAGCGTTGATCAAGGAGTGCTTAAACTTGTTTTCAAAAGTAAAAGGCTACGGCTGACCCATTGTACAAGGACCCAAAACAAGATTGTAGATTCGGTTGTTAAAGCCCAATTTCATAATACTCTCCAATCTAACTGGATTTTTAACCCACCACAAACCCTTTGAAATTTATTATGCTTAGAAGCACACATGATGTTCTTTTCGATTTTATGATACAAATGAAATGACTTTTTCAACCAAAAACAAAAACTCCTGAGTTTATCAAACTTGACATAAATATAGGCTTGCCCTCTATGGTTAGAATTAGCATTTTTTATATTTAAAAAATATTTAATACAACATGTTCTCGACGTGTCGGAATTTTTATTTTTGAAAAATGATGTGTCGCCGTGTCGTGTCGTATTGCGTGTCGGTGTTCGTATCCGTGCCACATAGATGATAATTGACACGGTCCTCTTGCTTCATGCTAGCCCAATATAAAAAGTTCGAGATTTCTCACAAAGGATTTTGCCCTACGAGCGACATTGATCTGGATTCTTCATTTATCTGGAGTCCCCATAAAAAAAAAAAAAATTCATTCTCTGCAATCCGGAAAGGGCAGAAATACAAGCTTCCCAGCTCCTTATTCAATTGGCAGGAATTGAATTTTTTGGAACCGTACAACTGTGTGGTGGAAATCCCGTTGACGTTTGACGGATTAAAAAAGTTGCAAATGTTGAATTTTCACCAAGTTGAGCCATCTCCTGACGTACTTGAAGCTCTTATTGTTTGGTGTATATCCTAAAACAACTAAATAATTGTTATATGTTAGGCATTATGTTGTACTTTCAATTACATATTTAATGAAAGACATGTTCATTCATTTGTCCAATTGTTTTAATGAATGAGTACATAAGATCAGTTGTGACGAAGCTATTTTTGAGACGTTAAGAATATATATAACAGGTTTATAATTAAACTAAATTTTTAAATAATTTCTGGTTAACGGATTATTGAGAGGATATCAATGATGTTGTTGAGACCGGTGTGTTCTTAACTTCGTCATTGAGTATTGGAACTTAAGGGAATGACAAGTCACAACTCACTAGGTATTAGATGCTCGAGTTAGAACACAGATACTTGTATCTTATAAATTCACTGAACTTGACATGCACCAAACGATTAGCGATATGAAAGTTTCAAGCGTGGTCAAAAACTAATCGTTTATGCTTTTGCTTTGTGTAGATGATCCTTAGACCTGAGGCACAATATTGACTTGTATGTTGAATGACTATGGTTCACAAGTAATCATATTAGCGATTCATTGATCCACCTCTATATTTGATGGTCATAATTCATTCATAAACGAAGTCATAAGTGTGCGCAATAATGAGATTTATCTCCTTGTTAAATATAAGGTGGATATCATATTCGATCTAATTGTGATATTGCATTGAAAATACTCAGCTGGGGTTGAAGTCGAGAATGTCTTGTATAAATACATTTCAATTAGATTTGTGCATACAATCGAATTGATAACTTAACATATATTTTATGGCTTTTGTTCGATCAGGACATGGTAAGATAAAGGGATTGAATAACATTGTAGCCAAAGCTAACAAGTTCATTATATTATTAAAACATTCACACCGTCTAAATAGCCATAATATATTGCTAGATGTCACTTATGCTTTGTAGGATCTAAAGACTGATTGGGACTATCAGTTCTCTTGGTTGTACTAATACGTTAGTACATGTCCTTCTGCCAATTTAGTGATAAATCTAGGGATGTCACACACTATAATCAATACGTAAAGATGTTGAAATTGGAAGACAAGATTGCAAAGGTGTTTGCAAATATGACTATCAAGATAGTCGAACTGAAATTAGATCAAATGAAATTTAGTTTGACTCTTATTTTGATAACAAGCACATATGCATATGATACGCGAAATGATCACATATTAACGTGATATCTGCACACCTTACGAGGTGATGACTGCACATATTCTGAGGAGATAATGGGTCGGCAAGGTTGCCAACCTACCTAGCCAGCAGCGGGCTAGCCATAGGCCAGCAACCAGCCGACCGTCCCCTTTCCTTTTGCCTATAAATTGGACAAAGGGTCATGCATTAGGGGTTGGTTTTTTTTGGCTGGTCAAGTGTGCGCAAAACAAAAAAAGGATTTCGTGTGCACAAAACTTGAGGGTCGTGTGCAACAGTTTGTGATCAAAAGGGCAAGCGCAGAGTTCCACATACACGAGGATTGCTAGCATGATCGAGGTGATGATCGTTCGCAAGCTTCGTCTTCCATTCGTCACGCAATTGATCATGTGTCTAAATTAAAGGTTCGACATTTGTGGAACTTGACGAACATACGAATCGAGTCGGTTCAAGCGCACTTTAAGAGGTAATTCGTAAACCCCATTCGTGTAATGTTTAGAATTTCGATTGAAAATGCACGAATGACACTTCTGGAGATATGCAAACAAGTGTTTTCACTTCCGCTGCGATAGTGAATTTTTTGTTTTACCCGTACGCATCGAACTCCAAAACCCAACACTGATCTCGTGCTGTCCCCTACTAAAACATGTCGGTTGGTTAACGTAAAGGGTACATGTCGAGTTGACGTCAAAGTTCGCAAACTCAAGTTGCTCTATCTCGGAGGAGCTATTCCGGATATCGTATTTGGTGATATGGAATGTTTGCTGTGGGTCATAACAAATGCCTCCTGCAACCTGTGCAATTTGTACAAATTCTTCCGAATTCTGCCCAGAACCAAGGGTCTTTGGCTTGAAAAGTACTCGCTAACGGTACATTTTAAGCGCATAGATTCAGAAATCCGTTATTATTATTTTTGTGTTGAAAATATGTCTGTTCAGTTACTAAATACTTTGTATCTATTAATACTTAGTATCTATTAGTATGTCGCAAGTATGGGTACAAGAGCTTATGAAACGCGGGAAGACATATGAGCCCTCACTAACTGAAAACTCTATGAGTCGGGCGGCAATGTTATGTAGATATTGAAATTTTACTATGGGACATTGAGAATGCAATGGCAAGCAAATTTTTACCAAGTATCACATGCTTTCCTTCTCTATATAACATAAGAAGAAATATGGGTTTGAACCTATGGTCACTCGATTAACACCTGCCAATTTTTTTTTCCTATGTTCATGTGAATTGAACGACATTCTTTGTCTGAGTTGGGTGGCTTGAGTAGGCACTTCGTCTGGAAGATGCATGCTAATTTCAAGAGTCAATTTCGACGCGAGAGAGGAAATTGACAGTTGGTGTTTCTGGAGTTGTCCCAAGAGATTACATACAGGTGATAATTAGAATCTAGATATACCCATGGAGCAAAGGACCAGACACGCTTTTGTTCGAGTAATTTCGGGGTCATCCTCGACACTTGTGAGAGAAAATTAGCAACTGAAACTTGCGTAGGTTGGATGGTGGTACTAAACGTGAGACAGAAAAAAATAGTAACAAGGAGGGAAAAAGCCATAAAAAAAAAAAACACTAGATTACGTACATTGTGACGCGTTTTTCCTAAACTTATTTTTGTGACACTAAAAATCTTCAAACTTATGTCACTTGAGCAACACATTTACTTTCTGTTAGTGTTACACGTTAAAAATTGCCCTTATAAATCAGATCAACCGTGGCATTGTTAATGTTTTTCAAGGACAGCACAACACGAGCAGCACATCATAAGAAAGATTAAAAAGAGAAACATAAAAATATTAAAGAAAAAATTTTGAAGGTCCTATTCATCGTCTTCAAGCTCCCGATGCCTCGACCAAAGCTCCTTCGGCACTCGCCCCGTCGCTGCCCACTGCTGCCTGGACCACCGGTGACATTCGTCAGCCGTTGTTTGACCTCGAAGCTCACGGCGACCACGGTCGCTCGAGCTTGAAGCTTGGCTTGGCCGCATTCACTACCGTTTTGGAGCTCGCACAACGTCGACTGGCGCGAGCCCGAGAAGAACAAACCCTGAATTAATAGAGCAAAGAAACCCTTTGCGCCGACAAGGGAAAGGAGTAAAAAGGGAGAAGGGATTTCAATAGCTTTCATTTTCCGTACTTTTTGAGTACTCAAAATCATCTTCGAGGGTCAACTGAGCCATCTAACTGGTCAAATTAGTGATGTGCTCCTCCTTGTCACTTCAATCCTCTGTCCACCCCACCGCAGCTTCAACCAAAGAGCTGGTGATTCGGTGACCTGCCGAGCCCGCCTGCCAGCTCGAAGGACAAGGTGGAGAAGTGCTACTTTGGGAAGACAAGGAGGTCATCCGCGTCAGAGAGGAATTCGGAAGGGAGCCAGAACTCACCGTCGTCTATGCTCTCCGCCGGGTAACAAAGCAAGCAAAACTACATCGCAAACCCTCGGGCCAAGCTTTGACCTCGAGTGGCCATGGTTGGCGCGAGCTGTGAAGCCAGATCCGATCTCGAAGTTCAAGGCCGCCGCGATGGCTAGATTGGCGGGTGGTCAAGCAAAGACGCCACGAGTGCCATAACTATTTACATGTTTGCAATATCTTCTATCTTTTCATCCATGAGTAAGATAGAAGCATCCGCATTGGCATAACTATTTCGCCTTTTACTTGCAAGTACTTGCAACAATTTTGCAAAGGAGTTTATGAGATAAGGACGCCGTCAGTGCCTAGCTTTCATATGACGCTTATTTGGGAGGCGTATTTTTTTTTTCATCCATTTGAATGCATTAACTTAAAAAATGCTCTCCTTAGTGCCATAACTTTCAATTGATTACTTTAGTGCCCATAAGTTTTTTCATGACGTTCACCCAATTATGACATTCAAGTAATCGATTGAAAAGTTATATGCGATCAAATGCTTGAAAAAAAAAATTATAATAATCAAGTGTATTTCGTCCATAAGTTATGACAATCAAGTAGCTAGAAAAAAAAAAAGTTAAAGCATTTAGATGAACTCCATAGGAAAGTTATTGCATTTGTGATGTCATTTTCCTAAAATCTAAATTCCTTCGAACAATCAACCATCTTCCAGTTGGTTGTGTTAGCCTTATCAATTGTATAAAAGCAAGTTGCTCAAATTTTCAAAGTGTCATATTTAAACTGGAAAAAGATCTTTATGGCTAGCTTTATAGAGCTTATTTTTGCTGTTGTCACCTGAATTTTTGCTAAGAACTCTAATTAGATCAAAACTCAAGGCTTCAGATTCTTGATCGCGACACGGCCTGTTTAACAATTAAAAAGAGTCATTGAAGGATAGATTTGTTTGGGGGAAACCCCGAAAAATCATTTTTAGGAAAACTATTTTATTTTCCTTTGTTTGATCATAAGTGATCGAAAAAGTTTTATGACATTTGGATCCTATTTGGAAAATGATTTCAATCTCAAAATTTTATCTAAATATTTTCATTTTTTTATTTTCTTTCTTTACTTTTCTTTTTCTTTCTTCCTCCACCGCGACGGGATGATGGCTACCACTGGTAAGCTCGAGATCATCAGAATCTGACAAGCTCAAGCCTTGGCTGTGATGACCCAGGACTTTCCCTGTCTTTCTAATTTCTAATTTTCTCATGACTTTGGTGAGGGGAGAAAGCGCAATCCAACATCGGCACTAAACTTCTTCATCAAACACATCCTTTCTATTTAATATATGCATCTACTATTTTTACACCATAAAAACATTCCCTTCTCCACAAAAGTACATCTAATGAAAATTTGGGAAAGAGGAAGGGGATGACTAGCGCCATCAAGCATGCACATACTAGACGTTATGTTCACACGTCTAGGCTCTCGGCCTCACACTTACACCTACTAAAACTACCCAAATCACTCCCTCCGGGCTAGAAATCTATTGTCGGTTATTTTCGGGTAGGCGACCTTCCCTCCTGAAAGTAGGATGGCTAGTTGAAGTCTTGGAGGGGCCAAGCCAGATTTCCACCCGTAACTTTGGTCCTCCCCTTCTTAAAACCCCTCCTGGCTGTCATACCCTTCATCACCATCCACTCATCTATGACAAGTGATGACTTTCACAATTAAGAAGTCCCATGAAAACCCATTATGATGCAATATTTTGTTGTATTTGGGAAATGTATGCTTTTAGAGGGCTCATTAAATATGACCGCATCCAAAAATAAGGTACAACAACTTTATAAGTGATGACTTTTATGATTTTAGAGTTGTATGGACAACATATTTTGTCGTACTTCACAAGTAAACGATGTTAACAAATTGATTAAAAAAATGTTACATAACGTGATAGGGCACATTCAAAATAAATGATGTAATTACTAACTGAATTTGTGCTAAATACGATGCTTATTAAGATATAAACAATGCAGAAATATCTTTTATGACCTGATAGTTTCTATTTGACAAATGGATGACATTAAAGGATTAACAAAAACCAGTGTCCATCCTGAAAATAAAAACAAATACAATACATGCTTTACAGGAAAGTGAATGTTGAAAAATAAAAATGTTATCCGTTATTAGAAATATCTTATACAACGACAATAATACATTTTTAGATGGTTAAAGAAAATGGCTACGCGTATATTATAAATAAGAAAAAAATTATCTAAAAAGTCCTAAGCCTATTGCACTTTTACCAATTTAGTACAAAATTTTTTAATTTTGTCAATTAAGTCTTAAACCTTTTCACGTTTTGTCAATTAAGTCAATCCGACCAATTTGGTCAAAAATCACTAATATGAACACTGACTATCTAAATGGTCGGGATATAATATATGTTAAGATGCACGAGAGACATGCTAAACGTAATTCAATATCCAAAAAGTAATGTTAGTCTATAATTGGTGGCTTACCCTCTCAAATGAAGGCCGAGGAATGTATTAACAAGCTCAGACTTGAATTCTCTGTTGATGATATTTCTAGATTAAAATATTAGGCTTTCACTGTAGTTCACACAAGTGGTATTAGGGTAGGTCCTATGATCAAAAGAGCGACTACAGATGAAGGCAAGCATTGTGGTACAGCAAAGTAGGATAGAATTGGCGACGGCCACACACA
This sequence comes from Psidium friedrichsthalianum, assembly GCA_019149425.1. Lineage (NCBI taxonomy): Eukaryota > Viridiplantae > Streptophyta > Magnoliopsida > Myrtales > Myrtaceae > Psidium > Psidium friedrichsthalianum. Next base: position 18,693 of record JAGVVM010006409.1, read on the forward strand.
TATCAACAACCTTGGAGATTCAACGAATCCACGACTTCTCAAATTGGAATCATCAATCTCTTTACAGATCTGCAGGCAAAGATGAAACAACATTTTTATCCCTAGTCCTTTTTCGAAGCGAGAAGCTTAGGGACGTGCGTCCTCTAGGTAGTCTTTTGTCCTCACATGCATATTTTAGAGGCGCTTGGGCTCCTCAACTAACTAACTAGATGGTCCCATCTTGAGGTCACTGTATTCACAAAACCCCATCCTCAGTTCTTTGTACTCACGAAGAAACCTAGAACTCACGTAACTTGTAGCCTCTTAATACAACCTTATCGTAAAATGCTTCCTAGAAAATGAGTTGGGATAGCGATGGGGTGGGTCAAGAGGTTCAATTCAAGCCAGGAGGGTGGTCTAGAAAAGTGGTTGCCACCCAACCTTACGCCCGCCTAAGATGGTCAGCTAAATATTCCCCACCAAGATTTCTTTTCTTTTCTTTTAATCTATTTAACATCAGAATCAGTGTCTTTATATGAAAAAGGAAGAGAGGTGGGGGCGGATTGGATATCCTCGATGAAAATTGACCAATAGATGGTACAAGACGATAATCTTAGGATATTTTAAAGGACCACTATCAACTATTCCAAAAGCTTAAGCTATTAGATGAAAGTATGATTTAATATTTAATTACTGTACATGACTCCCCTTCACGTTTAATCTAGTCTTTTTGCTTAGTACTGAAAAATATATCATTGAGGATGCAAATAGGGGGTATAACTATTTGAACTCATGACCTTCTGTTTTGATATCATGTGAAATTTTGTAAGATCACTGTCAATTGTTTGGAGAGCTTGAGCTATTGCATGAAGGATTTAATATTTAATTATCGTAACAAACCTAAGTACTTTCAAGTCACGTGTCAACGTTATCTGAAGATCAGGATGCTCGGAGCACGAACACAGATTCTTTGACCGCAGACTTGTTCACCTACTCTTCTTGCACTCGTACAGTTATCACCAACTAAATCTTCGGTTGGGACCTAAAAAATTAGGGTTTTGGCTAAGTATTAACCACAACTTTTTCGTTGAGAAATATGGTGCACGCGTTGATATTTTATATTATATGATCACATAGATTATATTTTTCTTTTCCTTTGCTTCTTTTCTATTTTCATTTTTTCTTTTTCCTTTTTTTCCTAACTGCTTGCAGTTAGAGGAATCATGTGGCATGAAATAGTTCGGGAATATTCGATGTATATTGTAAGACAGAAAATTAAATCTATTTGGAATACTTCGTGTGCCAAGAGGTTCGTTGAGAGCTAATTATGCAATATTTAGCCATAGCCCACATGACGATCAGTCAGCCTTAAAGAGATGTTTCAAGAAGTGAAAGTTCTTCATGTTCGATTTTGCTGGTATACGCTAATTAAGAGAATTTACTAATCATACTTTAGTAATATGAGAGAATAAATCAGTTTAATCATAGTATTTACTAAATACTATTTAGTAAGAATAGAAAAGTCTTGACAAACCAGAATGACTCGCGAATGATAATAATTGAAAAGCAGGACAAGAAAATGCGCGCTCAAAATGTTAATAGACTTAAATGAATGAGTTATGGATGGATTAAGATATGTTAATCCTCAAATTTTACACCACAATCTTTGATGCAGTACTTCTTTCGTCTAAAAATTTCATACATACACCTCTACACAAACAAAATTTGCGAAAGCCAAATAAAACTTTTGTTTTTGTTAAAACAAACTTACACATCATACAAATGTGGTTTTTATTACAATTATTTCGTAACCCCAAACTCTTTCTTACTCACGAATAATACTCATTCTTGTTTAGGTTAAACGAATTATAAGTGGTATAAAATACATATCAAAATCATATTCTAGTAAGAGCATGGGAGAATTACAAAAAAAAAAAGGTCATAAACCTAATGCAATTATGCCCATTCAGTCATAAATTATTTTTTTGCCAATTGGATCATAAACCTTTTGACAATTATGCAAATTCAGTCCATCTAGCTAGCTGCCGTTGACGTGGGAGGTTTTTTTTTACAACATTTTTAAATTTTCAAAATTTTAAATTATTTTTTAATAATTTCTCTGGCTTTTTGTTTTCTTTTCTATTTTAGGGTTTGGGCCAATGAGGCGAGGGCCTATGAGCCCTAGCTGATCGCTGGCAAGGGCTCATGACCTCTGCCCAACTGCAAAAGGGTTCACGGCCCTTGCTTGACGCAAGCTCCCTCGCCATCGATCAGCTAAGGCTCGTAGGCCCTTGCTAGCCACGGTGAGGGGTCACAACCCTCACTAGTTGTGAGCTCTCGTCCACCCTCTACGAGGCCTTGCTTAGGGGCCAATAGAGGTCATCAAACCTCAGCCAACGCAAACCATTAAATTAAAAAAAGACAAAAAAAAATTATTAAAAAATAATAATTAATAATTAAAAAAATATTAATATATTATGAGAAATTTTCCATGTCAGTGCCCATTGGTCAAATAGACTGAATTGGCACAATTTCAAAAGGTTTATACTCAATTGGCAAAAAAAAAAGATTTAGTACCGAATTGACATAATTGCAATAGATTAATGATTTTTTTGGTAATTTTCTCACAAGAGTACTGTATTTTCTAATTTATCACCTTGTTTCATTAGTTAATTAATGTTGTAATAGTCTATTGTCATTGGCATATCAACATATTACTATACAATATCATATTGGGGCAACAAAACGATAACACATTCAGTTATCAGATACCATTATTTTACAAAATCTTGTAATTTGCATGTCCATATTATAGTATACAGGATTCCTTCAATTGCAATATAATATGCCCTAAGCTCATGATGACTATATTTTTGAAATTTATTGAAATAATGAACTTTTTCACATACTTTTCATGGTACAATTATCCAGAATTTTTCCAGCGGATGGAAATTTAATTTGAAACTTTTGTCAATTTGATCAATTTTTTCCTAAGCCTTTTAACAATTTGCTAGTGTAGTCAATTCAAATCAATTTTGGCATAAATCTGCTGATGTGGCAGCCAACAAGGGTTGCAACACCTTGCCTATGGGTGGAGACGGTTGCCGATAGTAGCTGAGGCTCCACAAGAATATAAGAAAAAGTAAAAAAGAAAATTCTTAAAATCATTACGAAGTCATTCACATCGGCGATTTCTAATCAAAAGTAGTTGAAATGAGCACATTTCAAGAACGTTTTCCAGAAACCATCCCTTTTCTCTTGATTGCACTGTGGGGGAGAGAAAGGAGGCGTGATGCCAACCTTTGTTATCAGCTCTCTCTATCATCCTATACCGTATCGAACACGTATTCCGTACCGTATTTACCAAATTGCCACGAACCCAAAATGCATCTCCCTTCCCCGCTACAGACAACCACCGGTCTCCCTAGTAACTTGTGCAGTATTTCTCCACAAGGGAATTCGACATGGTCCGCTTATCGCGACCTTAATTGCTTCTAGAACAATAAATTCGCAGCGATTCGCAAAAGATCGCGTGTTTTTTGAGACACTTGAAGATTTGTGTCGAACTTGCCATACACGGAAAAATGGTTTGTTTACCTTTTGGAAACTTTGAGAAAGTTGGTGTTGATTATGCAACTATGGTGAAATATCATTGTCAAAATTAATCGGCCGTTTTACTTTAATTTGGACATAACGTTATAGTTCAATGATTTTTGATGGGTTGAAAATTACGTGAAATCCTTCTAAAGGTAATCTATACATATCCTTACAAAAATTGGAAAGAAAGGGATGAGTTCGCTAGAAGTTTTAGGACTTGTCACAAAAGCGCAGTTGAGTTCTAAAACTTGCAAAAAGTGCAGTCGAATTTTAAACTTATTCAATTGATGCCATCGAATCCTGCCATTAACTACATTCAAATCTTACTTTAATATAAATTTTATTAAATGTGATATAAAATTTAAGGAAACAAAAAACCAAAACCAATATAGAATCAGCGATAAGGGTTTTGCAGCCCTTGCCGTGGCCCTACCATTGCCGGAAGGGCTGAAGATGGTGGGGGAAGCGGTTGCCGAGGGTTACCAGGGGCCGGTACCCTCTCCACCAACCGATGGCGAGGGCTAGCCGGCTCTCGTCCAGATTTGGGCGCGGCCAACCCCACCGGTTTTATGACTTCTACCGAATATATTGCAAGAAGAAAAATGTACGTTTACGTATAGAAAGGGAAATACATATAGGTCTGACCAGCGGAGAGACTTCGGTGACGTGCGCATATCATTTTGCAGTTGCGTGCACCGTCAAAAACGTTCAAATTTTCCGTTGGCGAGCCAAGAGTCTACCGTCACACGTGTCAACTAGCTCCCGTCACAGTCACAGCTCCTTTGGTCTCGCCCCATCGTCCGTCGCGGACTCGGCGGGGCCATCTCCCACCGGTGGCGGTGGGGGCCGCTTTGCGCCAAAATGAGTTTTGTCTCTTTCTTTTAAAGGATCGACAAGATTTTGTATGTCGATGACGTTTTTTTTTTTTTTCATTAAATCTACAATTAATACAGGAAAAAGAATTCGATTAAATAATTATCTTTAAAGCACGCATGGTAGTCCCCGATGGTAATTGTGTAGATATTTCGTTTTAAAACTGGCAATGACTCTGAAATAGCTTTGACAGACAGTGGACTCAGGCATTATCTCTAGAAGATCCATATTCGTCCATTTATGAAAAAATGAAGGAGGCATAGGTTGGCGATTATTACCGATAAATTGAGTCTTAAAAACTTATCACGAAAAATAATTAAATTTAAAAAAAACTTTTAAAATATTGCAATTAAGTCCAAAATTTATCACGAAAATACAACAACCGAGTCCTAAAACTTTAAAAAAAAATGCAAACATTTCTTAAACTTTCAATTGATCATTTGACACGTTTAGGATTCGATCATACTTTGGCGACAAGCTGTTGGTACGCCTTTTTTGCAAAAAAAGAGTAGGGCTCCATACCGATTGGGTGAGACACGGGGGGGGGGGGGGGGGGGGGGAGAGCGGGGAGGGAGGAAAGGAGGAGGGAAGAGAAGGGGAGGGAAGGAGCGGGGGAGGGGGGAGGAAGGAGGGGGGGAAAGGAGAAGGGAGAAGGAGAGGGAGGAGGGGGGAAGGAAGGGGGAGGATGGGTGGGGAGGGGTGGGTGACCGTTGGGGATGAGGGCAAGAGAGGAGAGAAAAAAGGAGAAGAGGAAGAGAAGGAAAGGGGAGAAGAGGGAGAGGAGAAAGGGAGGAGGGGGAAAGAGGAAGAGAGGGAGGGAAGAGGAAGGGAGGAAGAGGCGGAGAAGGAGATTCACTGTTTCACTTTTTATTGACGAAATTTTTTTGCACAAGACTTCTTTTTTCCCTTACACATATTGAATATGTCGTTTGCACATGCACAGTTAGTGTTATATTGTGGATGATTCTTACGAATGAGGCACAAATCACGTAACAGATCGATAATTTTGTGAGCACTTGCGACCAACATTATATCAACCCATGACCGTGTCAATAAGAAATACAACCTTATTATTGATTGATTTACAGCGACTACTATTAATCATTTAATATTTCCAACCATAAGAGCGTCAAGCCCACAAATTCATTCTTTCTCCAAGTACTTATTTCCATGGTTCGCTTATAATTTGTGGACCCACTCCTTTTTTTTCTCAAGTGAAAAACAAAACCATTGAGTCAGAAACATTTTTTCAATTCTAATCCTTCAAACGACAAGCATAAGAATTTGAAATGCTAATTTTGCGATATATTATAATATATAGTTATGTGTATATTTTATTTTATTTTTTTCTGGTCGAAATTTTTTTGAGATAACTCCAATCTGTCATCGTTTTCGCAGAAGAGAGGGAGAGAGACTGTCTGTGCGAGGGGTAAGCGCCGGTGCGGTCTGTATAGCAAGGGAGCGCGTGTCCCCACCGTCAACCTAAACTTCTTGGTGAAAATTTGGCCTGGGCGGACAGGTGCCATTGCTCACACCTGACCCACCTTTTCCAAAACGCAGGATCTGTCACCTTCACTTTCCACCACCGTACCTTGCGGTGAGAGAGGAGACAGTTGTAGATGAGGGCGTCTTGATAGAGCCCGGGGCACTCTAGTCTGCTGATGCTGCTGTTTGTAATGTGCGCTAGCTTCCGTATCTCTCATCTTCCTTATGATAGTCCTCTGATCGTTCTAGGGTCATCTCCAGCTGATTGCTTGTCTATACGCTGCCGCAACGCCATGATCCCATTATTCCTCTTGTCGTCTTCTCGTTCGTCTCTCATCCACCATGTCGCCTCTAA
>JAGVVM010006410.1:0-16739 GCA_019149425.1 Psidium friedrichsthalianum
TGAACAAATTAGAAAATTATGGCGGAGCTGACTTCCAAAACTCCTATTAAAAACAATTTTCACTAAAACTACAAGAAAAGAGAAAATACAGGTGGTTGTGAATTGTGAGTCTTTTCTCGATGATCTATTCAACGACTAAACTTGAATTCAAGAGATTTACAAAATTACATTCACCTGTCGCAAGCCTAACTCACAATTTTATCCATTTTGCAATGACATGTCGTTCAAAGTGGCTTTAACATTGAGCAAAGAGTTTGAATGAATTTTCCTCTTTATGAAGTCTAAAGTTGAATTTTCTCCAGGGATTTCGCTTTAATGCAACTACTTGCCATGTTTTTTCTTCGGAACTTTTTTTTTTTTTGGTCAAACTTCTGAAAGTACTTAATTGCAGCTTTTTTTCACATGGTGGACCCTTAATGGAAATTTAGAAATTTCGGGGGGCCAAAGTGCCAAATCTGCCATCATCCCCATCCAGTAGGGTTTTCCTTTATATAGGCTTTCCTTCACGCACGGGGCTTCTGGTGAGGCAGCCGAAAATGGTAAGAAGCTGATGAAATCTTATGGATCGAATCCTGCTTTTTGCTCTCGTTTTCCGTCTTCTTGAGCAACGATCTGGTAAATCTCTCTCAACCTCTCAGTCTCACTCTGTCTCTTGTCTCCGGATCGGGTCGTTTTGTTCATCGCCATGTCGATCCGACACGTCGGAGTGAGCGATCCCAACTGTTCCAATGAAGGATTGCAAACATGGTGGGTCGGTGAAAGCCGACGATACTTTGTGCCGCTTCAAGATTATTGCGGTTCAGCTCTTGCCTTTGACTCTTGGTTCCGTCCAACGGTTGGGGTTCCGGCGAGGGTGAGGAAGGAACTAATAGGATTCGCTTGGAATATCTGGCCATTGCGATCGTGGGTTTTCCGTTTTGAGCAAAATGTTGAAGTTTCTTATGGGCAAAAAGTTGTTAGCTGGCCTTCGAGCTGTGCTATACAAGTATAATTAGGGATCGGAGATCTAATTAGTGTCAGTATTTATTTATGGCGAGAAGTTGTTAGCTGACTTTCGAGTCATGCGAAATAGATAGAACGGTTTGATTATGCTGTTATGTTGATTACGGACAGGAAGTCTAATTAGTATTGGCATTTATTTACGACGAGAGGGATTCTGGATCTAATTGGTGTTGGCATTTATTTAAGGCGAGGATGATTCTAGCTAGCAATCGGGTAATGGCTTGGATTCTTATTATTCCAAGTAATTTTCTGCACTCCTGATCATTATCTACTCGAAGTGCAGTAGTGAAATCGTTTTTAGGAAGCAGTGTAGTTCTTTTGATCCTTTCGGATCATTTCATTTTATCGGGACGGCAAGAAGATTTACGAAAGGAGTTACAAACTGGTACGACTGTCGTGTCGTTTATTGGCGGAGTTTATTGGTGAAACTGATTTGAGGCAATCAAGGGTTTTCCAAGAAATTTTGGTGATGGCGAGATTTCCACGACTTCCTCTCGTGTTGCTTTCACGGAAAGTGATATGAAAATTGTATTTAGAGTGAATAATAATTTTTTGGCGTTGACGAATGGATTTTCGAGGTGGCTTTGACGGTGTGTTTGAGAGTGACTCCAAGCAGATGGGTGGATAAATCCGAAAATTTATAATGAAAGCTCGGCATGATTGTATTTAGAGTCAATTATTACACTTTCACTACAATTTCGATGCTGTCTGTATGAGGGCTCAAATAAATTAGTTGAAAGCTCCAGACATGAATTGGAGAATACATGACAACCTATGCTATTCAAGAACATGTAGATACTATTGTCCTGACTCTTGAGACAAGTGCTTGAGTTCATTGTAGGTGTAAAGTAAATCTGATTGTGATGAGAAGTCCATCTTGATGTTGTCACTAAGTCCATTTGAATTGTATCTCATCATTTTTGGCTCATCCATTGTCTTATGGAATTGTAGCAGCTACCTCTAATACGACGGTAGAGTCGTATAACATAAAATTTAAGAAATATAAAAATTTTCCATAATGAGTTAGTAATATAATTTTCTAAAATATATAAGAAATAATTTTTCTTAGAGTGAATTAAGTTTCAATAATGTAGGTCGGGTCAAATATGGATCAAGAAATTTGCACTGCTCGTAAATAAGTTATAAACGAGTTAATGGATCAATTTCGATCGGACCATTTATGACCCGACCTGATCATACACAAGAGCATGCAGTTTAAGTGGAACAAGATCTCGAACAAGAAGCAATGCTGTGTATGTGATGTGGCCAGGGCCAACCGTGAAGGATCGCAGAATTAGCATCATGATTCGAGGTGATTACTGAGGAGTTAAAACAGCCTCAACCAATGTCACAGGCAAAAAGTTGGAGATGAGTCGATTTCGAGGTAGAGTAGCCATTACATTATTCCAAATAGAAAGGTAGCTGTTACACTGATGAGCATCATCCACACACATCATATGAAGCTGGAGAAGGTGTCCTTGCATAATGATAGCGTCCTAGATAACAACTTAGGCAGACATTCTTGACTGCTGTTCTCCCAGAAACTAATTGCACCCTCAGAATCCCTCAATATACAAGGGATGATAGCGAGACTAACGCAGAATAAGCTGATTATAGAGCTTCAGGGTGCTTTGAATGGAAACCACAGATTCTTATCGTCGACAATCCATTTTTAGGAATATAATCTACTTCTAGGAGAAAATCAGCAATATCTGTCAAAACGGAAAAGAGAGCATCAGGATATAGAGTACCTTCTGTCATATTCCTTCTCATTACACAGCTACAAAATGGCAGACAGGGAATTTGAGGGTGGGGAGACAAGACAAAAAATTCCTAGTGAAAAACCATAAACATAAATTGTTTCCAAAAGAATTTTAACTGTGAAATATGAGAATTTTGTGGACCTGTAGGCCGGCCATTGCAGCTAAAGTACTTGTGCCGATGATTAACTACTGATGACAATTGATAGATCATTGTATGACATAAATTCCAAATAGCAGTGGAATAGGATTGATCCAGCAGAGCCACTCTAATTCAGTTTGTCGATATAGAAAAATTCGAAAGAACTTTCAGTTGAACGAAACCTCAACCTGTTAAGATAAAGTTTTCTGCCCCCTATCCGAAAGCTGATGCTTACAACTCGTAAATTTTTGGTAATACAAAGCAACTCACATGGAAATTGGAGGACTATAAGGCTGATGAACAGGGGCGTTCAGACAAACTTGGCAGCCAATCTTTAAAGAAGGCCTGAAATTCTTCCTCAGCAGGAGAAGGCCACCCGGAGGAGTGACGGTAATCTGAATAATGATAACTGCAACTGAGTTACACCTTTGACATATGAATAATGCAAATAGGCAGCAGAAATACATACGCACCCTTCTTGAAGAGATCAGTGGTTCATACCCCTGTCATCAACTTGAGATTTCCTTACCCGATGATGTTCAAATTATAGGGTTAGAAGAGAGAAACAGTCTACAACCACGCTCAATCACATAAATCCGCATAATTGCGCTCTTCAGTATTGTTGCAATAAACAATGACAGGAACTTTGATGGCATATTTAGGGGAAAAACTTCCAGACATCTTGATAATATGATCCCCTAAATCCTATCATTCAGTCCCCAAGTTTTTCAGTTGATAGAATATATGCAGCTAACTAGAAGAGTCCCTATATCCTGCAAATGACGCTCCATGAAAAAACTAAAAATCAATTTAATCAGAATGCATTTAACTTTGAAACGTGGAGGCACTAACAGCCACTGAGTCAATGATGAAAGTGACAAGTGCAAGAATAGTTTTTTGACAACAAATAGGTTTCCCCAAGAAGCAAGCTGAGAATTATATGAACAAACACATGAAAAGGGCAGGATACAGTGAGAAGTCAATTAACCGCATGTGGTGGAAGAATACAACAACTAGGACACGACAATAGGATAGATTGACAAAGACCCACTTCTCCCTTGAACAAATGATGTTCTGCTGAAATAGCTGATGTATCCATATCAGGCAAATATGCTACATCTTTATCCATAGTTATTGTCGACAACATTTGTGCACCTTGCGTTTCTGAAGACACCAGTCTCCATCCCATCACGAAAAAGCTTCTACCCTGCTCAATCAGCTCATACCCCTTTCAAGGAAATGAAAGAACTGGTGAAACGTCACTACATCCTCCTCGCAGCAACAAAACTCTAGCTAGATATTCCAGAGAAGTCACGCTATACATAGTTTTAGAACAGCACCATCAAAGTTCCAAATTCCAATAATGGTTAAAGTTACAAAGAAAAAGTTCCGGATTCAATAAATGCAAAGTTGCAAGCATTCTCTATTCAGTACTCACGGATGACAAGCTTAAGAGCTCATTGGGCATTTATAAGGTCATTCATCTGAAATCTCATGAAATGAAGATGAATACATCCCCTGTCAATTAAGGAGGTTGGAGTTCGACCGGCTGATTTTTAATCCATGTTAAGCTAATCAATTACTCATACTCTCTCCCCAACAACTGCTGGTGTGAGGCTCTAACAGCTGGTTAGAGAAGCAAAATATGCAAAGGCAAGGGCACTTAAGGAACTTTTGGAGTAACTATTTCACAACCCTTCCAATTGTGAGTCTGTAACACTTCAATCTGGTCACAGAGTAAAGAAAGGGTGAAGCATAACAGCACATGATCATTGAACTAATGGCAGGAATCATCCCGTAATCAATAGTAATAACAATGCCATAAAAAAGAACAGGTAAAAATGGGCTCGTGAAGACGCTGAGGCGCTTCAACCGATACCACTAATTACTTTGCAATCTGATTCCTCAATTTCAAGATATAAATGCGAAATAGCATCTTTATCTAAACTGAGGTCGGTTCCCTCCTTACTTACATTCTATTGTTCCCCAAATAACTAAAAACAAGATATACCAAACAAAGACAAGTCTGGGGTCTACCGCATACGAAAGACTGGATCTGAGTCTACACCAGATCTCCCCAAGAGATGAGGTGTCTTCTTGTGAAAAAAGCCTCGAGCTATTATTATAAAGAAGGCGATTCTTAAAGACAAGGAAGTCTGACAAGTTCAAGTGTGAACAGTAAAGAGGGAAGAGATCAGAATGCATATGCATGGATCCACGTGTGTGTGTGAAAACCGAAAAAAACTTCGCTCATGCAAGGACGCAGGTAAGTGAGAAAGAGGACGGAAGATTATGCTCATGCTGGTCATGCTAATGGACATAGTAGGATGGGAGGTGGAGGTTGCTAACTACATGCTAGAGAGGAAATATTAGCAGAACATACTTTTGAAATTAAGCCCATGATCGACGCCCAGTAAAGATGAGGTAAATTCCCAATAAAATGCAGCTATACTTGACTGCTCTTTATAGTTAAGATTTATGGTTTTTATTATCTGTTTATACTTGCAAAACATTTCACGTTAATGCAGGCCATGTGGAAAGAGAAATAACGTGGTTAGAAGCAGATGTGCAAAACATGAAGAATTTGCAAACCTACAAATCAATCTGCAGGAAGAACTATGTTCATTGTGTTATATACAAGATTAATCTGGCATTGGCCAAAAGATATTACTGAAAAAAACTAAATTGCTAAGCTAGTCTTAAGGAAGAACTTCAGACTGCCCCAAGAAAGGATTATAGCGAAGTCTTGGGTTTCCTCTATGAACCAAGCTGTCAATTGAGTAACATAGCATGTGGAGAATAGTTAGCGGCCCATACCAGTCACATGACATTGAGACAGAAGGAACGCCATTCAAGAAAGCCTCACCAGCGCCAGCTACAGTTTCAGAGTATACTCTGTAATGTAACAATTAGGTATATTACGCAGTATTACATTGCGACTACAAAGGCACTAGCTACAAAATCAGGGAAGTCACAGCAAAGCGGATTTAACACTATACTTGCATCTATTTTGAAACTCAAGTCAAACTCGTAATATATATTTCCCGTACTTTAAGAATGGAAAATTTCTCGAGTTTTAATGTACGCCTGAACTGATCACAATCTTATGATAAAATGTCCGACTTAGCATGAGGGGGAAAAAAAAGACAACGATAATGCCCGACTTAAACTGCATAGGTTCGGGTTGAGAAGAGTCTTTTCTCCCGCCTCCCTCCCAAGACAAGGTACAACAAAATAATAACACTTATAAGTCAAGATCCCTCGTTAATTTACTGTGACAAGAAATCTGTTAAAATGTGATCCATCTTCGGAAGGTCCTAGAACAGATTATTCTACAAGCTTAGGGATAAAGTATACATAACAAAGAAGGAAAATGCTGGCAACAGTCTGTCCAAGTCGGCAACAAAGAAATGCAACGAAGAAGAGCAAGTGAAGTGAGTCTTAGGCGGTGAAGAAAATACAAGATTACATGAGCTGGATTTTTAGTCAACATTTTTGAATTCAAACACTTATTCGTAAGTGTCCGGCTGCAGTCTTTAGGCGGCTAAGTTTTTTTTCTTTATGTTTCGAGTCCAATCAAACTTTCCTCAACGCTCATTCGTCAAATGGAAGGAATTCCTTAGAGCCGAAGCAACTCCGATGGCGACTTAAATGGTTAAACCTGCTGAAGGCCCGGCTTACCTACAATGATGGAGACCCCGTCCCACTGCTTGGCATCACTGGAAGGATGGCTTACTGCCCACTGCGCATCATTAGACAGTTTGGAGTGCTTCGAGAAATCCCACTGCCGTTGAGACCGGGAGTATTTTTATTCGACCTACCGCAAGAGTTCCTCTCCGGCATGATCAAGGACTAATTCCAAGCTACGGTGTACTATATCAAGAACGGTTTAAAAGACTCCCCGATCCAAGATATTAAGTGGCCTAATTCTTTGGAGGGCGAGATGGAGACCCAAAGAACATCCACACGTTTGGACTTTAAATAACTCCGCAGACTGGATCTTTCAAGCTCCGATATCGATAATCGATGACTAGATCTTTTGTTGTCCTCAACGAATGTTTTCATAAAAAAAAAACAAAACAAAAAACACGCTAGACTGCATGCGATCTTTACCCCGATGGTCATCACATGATCCTTAGCCATATTTAACAAATATCTATACACCAAAAGTCAATGAAATACCAAAAGATAGTTTGAAAATCATTAAAATGTTTTACGAGATGTTTCTCCAACAACCTTCTAGTAAATGTCGAAAGAATTAACAAGGCTCAATTTCGAGAACAACACCGTACTCACGGTAGGAGAGACCAATATAGCATCATTACTCATTTACACAAGAAATAATCACGAGTTCACTGTGGTCTCTCTGTGAAAGGATGGGCATACCCTTTTAATAGTATCATCTAACTTATCATCATTTTCATTTTTTTCAAAACTCCAACAATATTAATACATTCTATTAAAAATAAATGCGTAATCGGATAATAAACATCAGACAAACTATAAGTTGCATCATTAAAAACTTTTAAAATATCTATAAAAAAATTTTTGCAGCTATCCCATTCTTGTGAGTATAAATTAATTTCATATATATTATTTGAAATAAATGCACATAATAAATCTTTATATGCAAAAAGATTCATTAAGTAACTTGTAAATAGAATCCCAACGATCTGGAACATCTTTTGAAAATCTTTTTGGTTTTTTTCCCATTTGCTCTATAATATTTTGCCCATTCTTTCATTAATTAGGGATGTTTCCACAAATATCGAATTGCTATTTTTATCGAATTGAGAGAAATTTGAAGAGTTTTTAAACCATCTTGTACAGATAAATTTAAAACATGACAAGAACATCTAACGTGAAAAAAGTTGTATACCAAGAGCGGGTTTACAAATCTTTTCAAGTTCAACAATTGAAGCGGCCGCGGCATTATCATCAATTAAAAAAATTTATAAAGCAAATAATATTCTTCTAAAATTTGCCTAATTAATCTATAAATATTCTTTGTCGTATGCCTATTATCAAAAATTCTAAATGCAATAATTCTTTTTTGAATATTCCAATAATCATATATATGTTATACCCATATAAGGATTAGTTTGCCAATGATCACTCCAAATATCGCTACCTATATGCACATGTCCATTAAAATTCATAAAAAAAAATCTGTAAATCCTTTTTTCCTTTTTTATAAAGATTTTTAATTTCATATTTAAGTAAATTTCTAGAAACACGTCTTACTTGTAGAGCATATGCTTTTTGTATAAATTGATTAAAATCAAAATTCTCACCAAAACTAAATGAAAAATGTTCAACGAAAATAAATTTACTTAATTCTTCAACGAAAATAAATTTAGTTAATTCTTCTCTATAAGTTTTTCATTAAAATGAAATAAATGAGAAGTGTTAGGATTGGTATACTCAGAAATTTGTTGTTGGTTGATGTCAATTCTCACTTCAGTTGGATATTTCGACCTAAGATGCAGATTAAATGTTCCACATTCTTGTCCACTTTTATATTGGTATGTCATGTTACAATGTTTACAAACTGAATCATACCTTTTTGGATCTCTTTCAAATTTTTCAACTTTTATGAAATGCTTCCATATGTTGGATGCACCATCTCGCTCCTTATTATTGATATTTTTTTGGCACCAGTGGCGGTAGGAGGATGAAGACTCTCTTGCATGTGCACTTGCTCCATATTAGGAAAAATGTTGATTTCATCACCTATATCAACTCCATAATCTATATAATCATGAAGGTTATGCTCTTGCATTTACCACTAAACTCTACTTGCACTTGCCATTTTTTTAGATATATAAAAAAAATATGGTCTAATGCAAAAATATATATAGGGTATGAAAAAAGAATTTGAAATAGGAAATTAATAAAAGAGATAATAAACAAAAAATAAGAAATTAGATAATCAAAAACGTAATTGAGAGTTAGAGAGAATTTGAGAGAATGGAGAGAATTTGTGCAAAAAAATAAAAGATGAATGAGGGCATGTATAAATTTTTTATTTTTATTTTTTAATGTTAGCCGTTGGGCTCTAACGAGTAATGGCCCCCATTGGGCCATTAGAGCCCTATGGGTTTTCTAAAAGGGAACCGTTACCAACTAGGGATGAGCAACTTGGCCCACCCGAACCGGGACCGCCCGGACCGGACCGGGACCGGTGGTCCAGTTCCCGGTTCTATAGAGGTCCGATCCGGTTCCCGGTTCCTAAAATTGAGACTGGTGACCGGGCGGTCCGTTCCCGATTCCGGGTTTCTAGGACTGGACCGGACCGCCCGGACCGGACCGGTCCTTTTTTTTAAAATTTTTTTCCTAATTCAGTCCGTGAATCTCTTTCGGCTCCTTGGGCCTCTTATTTTTTTTCTATTGGGAAGTCATTTTATATAGACATTGAAGTTCTATAACGTTATTAATTTCAACAATTAGAGAATAATTTTGGTTATATTTTTTTTGTCAGGTCTGGTCCGGTTCGATCTGGTCCGTCCATTTATCGGTCCGGTCCAGTTCGGTTCCCGGATGGTCGGTCCGGGTCCCGGTTCTTGAGGGGAACCGGACCGGATCGGAAACCGATCACCCCTAGTTACCACTGGTTTCAAATTGACAGTTCTAAATCATTCGAGCCACCGATTCCGTTTCCATAAACTGGACCCTTATGGCCATAGATCGATTCCGATTCCGAACCAACACATGGCCACCCCTAACCATATATAATAAATATCTATACACCAAAAAATAATTTGGAAATCATGAAAACTGTTTTACGAGATGATTCTCCAACAACATTCCAGTAAATGTCGAAAGGATTGACAAGGCTCAATTTCCAGAATAACACCGTACTCACAGTAGGAGGGACCCATATAGCATCATTACTCATTTACACAAGAAATAATCACCAGTTCACCGTGGTCTCTCCGTGAAAGGATGGGCATACTCTTTTTCTGAGAATAATTTAATGAAGAAAAGCCAATAATTTTGTCCTCCGACACTTTGACTAACAAAAACAGACTCAATATTATACTCAAGATACATAAATGCGGAGTGAATTGGAGATCGGCTGCCTACAAACAGGGCATTTTGGTGAAACCTCCCGTTGCACGGTTATTGCACATCGCGGACAACACACAAATGACCGCATGGAACAAAAGCGGATCTCCTCCTCCTCATTAGACAAATTACACATAACTGTCCATCCGGTACATCACCCGCTTCATCTTCTGCAATGTGAGTGTCGGGCTCATCGACTGCAGCACGGCTCTGCTGCGGCTGCTCATCCCGTCTAGGCTGCCTCCACTCTTTCCATCTATTCCAATTTCTGATGAAAGAATATCCAGCATAAGTCCAAGAGTCAAAGATTATCGCGTCTTGGAGTCCAGAGGATATAGAATACGGATTACATTACTTGGTTGATAGCTACCAACCTTACAAAAGCAAATCCAAGGATACAAATTGATGCCGATCCAAGAAGAATGCTACCCAGAAGAGTATCTTTGCCCGCAAGGCAAGATCAATCACCATCTGATCTTTTGTCATCTTAGTACTGAAAATTGTCAAATCACAGTCAATTATATAGTAAATGACACTATCAAGGAAGGGCTGCCAGCCTAAAATCTAAGCAATAGACCCCAAAGCATAGTTATGTCAACTACCCTCGAGGGACATGAGATGGACGAGCAAGCATCATGACTAATACAGTGTCCATCCATCACCATGAGAGGAACACTCACAGGAAATATGGGAGATCATTGCATGACTTGATCTGCGCAATTCCATTTTTCAGAAAGAAACGGCCAACAGCATTGACACGGTCTCCTACTGGAAGAATTTTCTGCTCATTAAGTGGGCAAACCTTCAAAACAGAGGAAGAAGAGCATCAGGTCAAATACTTGTATCAAAGTGAATGCATCAAAAGTACAAAATTGAAGGCACGGCAAGGCCTAGATTATCATAAGATCTTCAAGGTGCAAGAAACACCTCAGTTACCCATCTGCATCATGAAGCATACGTCATTATGTGTTGCAAAATTACAGGGTAATGATGACCAAAAAGTGCCTGAAGGATTGTGTAAGGAGAGGCATTAATCGGCTGCAGTTGGTGATATACCGTGGTAAGAGGTAGATGATGCTTTGAACCATCCATATCACAACAACATAACCTGCTTCTGGATATCGAGCGCCGAGTTCGCCTTTAACGAATGCAAAAGGAATCTGCAATCATACTAACAGATGTAAGCAAGTCGGAGAACTAAAGCAGTAATCCAATAATTGACTGCTCTGTTCTAAAAAATTAAAGCCAAATTTCTCATCGTACATGGTTAAGACCAGAAAGAACCGGAATAAGTGTAACAGAAATTAATTTACAAGGACAATCTCAATAAGATGATTGTGCTCAAACTTTTCTTGTGGAATCTGCAGTTCTGTTGGCCAAAATAAGAGGAAAATCTCCCAAATCTCTAGCGCACAATGCGAGAACAGAAGAACAATAACTAAATGCTCGAGACTGAAAAGCTAAGCCCTGTAGAGTTGTCTTATATCTCTCAATATCTTTAGATTCTCCAACTGCACATGTATTTAAGGAAAGCAGTAACCTCCCTTCTACCATGATAAAACATATCAACTTTTACCTGTTCTTAAGAAACTCAGTGTTCTACAAGAATAAAACTCTCCCTGCCTTTTAATTTGGGACAAAGTACAGACTCTATAGTGTGACATCCCGTTATTTGGACATGAACACAATGTGATGTCCCATGGCAACACCAGTTTTGACATGTCTACAATCACGGTTGTCTATATAGTCTCCCAGACATTTCCAGTGTCAAGGGCAAATATAAAATGTGATATTACCCCTTAAACCAGAAGGAGGTCCATAATTCCTAGCTGAAGACAATCATTGTGTAAAGTAAACCCACTCAAAGAGCAGTTAATGCAAGCTTCAATAGCAGTTTTCCAGCACAAATATAGCTTAAATATAAGAACCAACCTCCAGGACAGTTGTACTTACCATTCTAAAAATGAGGATTTTTGTTCTGGCGAGGATCTTGACAAGATAGCTCGTAGACATGAAGTCCATCCAAAAAATCCCTTCACTCATTGTATATGCACTTAATAATGGAAAATAGAAGATCAAGCATGAAATGATCATGGAAGACCAAGGCAAACAGGAACAAATCCGTTTCCAAAAAACCATAAGTGGCATGAGTAATTACGACATTTTAGTGCATGAACTGAAGTTATAATTGCTCCATTATGCGGATTTCAAAAAACTAAGAACTTCCCTTTCACTGATATTATAAAAGACGAATTATTGTATAGTTCAGTAAAAGTAAGATCCCCAGAGCAGATAACACAATCATACGAGCAACAGCAAATGCACTTATGGTTTCAGCCTCCCTACAATTTAATCCTCTATTGTCTCAACATCCATTCATATTGAGACCCGAGACCCCACCGAAAAAGAAACAGAAAAGGGAGTATGAAATTTCCAAAACTAATTCTATTGTCTCAACATCCATTCATATTGAGACCCCACTCATGACATTTACAAAACTAATTACACGAATTCACAATTGCTTCCCTTTCGCCCTCTTGTGGCATTGAAAGAGAAGACGAAATACAAGACATGACTTGCTTATACTGATGCAAACACACAGAGTATATCCGAACATGAGACATACATTTACCCTTGTGTGCATCTTCAAGTTTTAATGCTACCACGAATTGTCAGACAAAGACCACCACGTACTTGAGTAAAAAAAATCCATAACAGTGCGTCTTACGTGAGTCCTCTGTGAGAGTACCACGTTTCCGCGTAGCCCGCACTTTGAAGACAGGCTCCTTCACTATATCCCAGGCACTCCTGGTTCGACTTCGTATTTTGGCATTACCCAGCCGCGCAAGATCACGAATTCCTCTCTTCCCGACCGGCTCCACGAATCGGGCTCCGAATCAGAACCGTCTAGGACAGAGAGCATGGACCGGAGCTTGGTAGTTCCGACCACCGGGGCGTCTGGAGCTTGCGGATGAGCGGAGGAGCTGGAGGTGAATATGATGATCGTGCGGACGGTGGCGCAAGCAAGGGTCAGGCCGAGGACGGCCCCGTCGAATGAGAGGACGAAGTTGGACAGGAGAGAGACTACTTGCGAGGACATGATGCGGTCTTGGGCGTGGGGTGGTGTTTCTAGAGCGGAGGGCGGTGGTGGCCAGTGCGATCGGAGAAAAGGCGGTGGTAGTGCTGTCAGCGGTGCGGACAAACAAACGTGCTGCGACCATAAAAAATATGCCGACTCTGAACGATGAGGGTTATACTGGGAGACTGAAACTGACAATGAGCCGATGGAGGGATCGTGGGCCCGATGATCAGGCTGGGCCAGCCCATTTCAGACAATCGGAGCTTAGGTCGCGCATGGCAATGATTGAAGCAGAAATCCTGTTAAGAAGAGTTTCTGAAAAAAAATTCCGTTTAATTCGCAATTATATATTTTTAGTTTTGAAATAATTTTTACTTCAGAAGCTATTTTTTAGGAACTTGACAAGTTAAAACAAAAAAAGTTACTTGTCATCGTCAGAAGTCATTTCTTCTTTTGTCTCTCTCTCTCTCTTTGCTCGTCTATCCTCTATCTTGCGAAGCAAAGCTCTCTCCTCGCTCGTCTGCAAAATGTATATTCATGGCTCTTTTAGCATTTTTTTGTGGTCCAAAGTGAACCATCCTGGGCATGAATCAAGGATATATTGGGCACTATTGTGTGATTTGCATATTATTTTTCATTTTTGGGTGAGAATGTGAATGGAGATTGCACACCATTTCCTTTTGATTTGCTGTTCTTTGAGAGGAACTGAGTGAATCATGTTGTAGCAAAAGACAAGTTGGTGATTGCTGCTTCTCTCTTTTCTATTGTTTGATCCGATGGAGCCTGTGATCTCATGCTCTCCATTTAAAAAAAAAATCAGGAAAATCAAAGCCAATTGAAAAAGATAAAAATGATGACACCTCAGATTTTGCTTTTGTCTTTATATCTAGAGATGACTTTATGCTAACACAAGCTCATCATTATTATAGTTTTATATCCTAAATTCTCATTAATATCTAGGTGATCTCATGGCACATACAACTACTGTAAATTGTACTTCTAGAGACATTTAGGCACGAAAAGGTTCATATATGATGCCCATTGCGATATAACCACGCCAGACGCATAGGAGAGGAACTACCAAACTACTCTGTGCTTTTCACATAATATATGAGCTCGGCACATCATGTTCATTAATACAATTTTTCCATAATTTGGTCGCATTTATATAAATAATTAAATGAGAAATTATAGTAAATTCGTAGTATTGCATTTAACTTTCCTCTTGAATAACATGCATTTATGTAGGATCAATAATTTTTTATGACTATCGTGTTCAATAAAGTTTCGAAATAGAAATTTTCAAGCCGTTACCAATTAAATGGTTATTCAAGAATTAGATAATTTTATCCTCTTATCAAACCTTTTCTCTAATCAAAAAATCAACCTCTGAAAAGGAAGTTAGAAAAATCTATCCTCACTTCCTGAAGCGGAACTAGAAAAATCAATTTCTAATAGAAGTTAATTTCTGAAATAGACGGTTACCATATATGCCCTTAAGTGCTATAGATGATCCCTTGTTGAGCTATGACTGACAGCGACTTTCCTTGAACGAAGCAACTCAGTATGAGAAAGGCATTCCATCATTGAATCCACGAATTCATTTGAAATTTAACCATCCAATGAATGAAGCGGGCGCTCTAGATGTGACCTGTATGAAAACTAGGAATCCAATTCATGTATAACAGAGCGAAAGAGAATACTTCGTTAGAAAACAAACAGCTACCAAAGTTCGAATCAAGACTTCAGAGATTAACTTGACCCTTTGTAAAAGACCTTAGGGGATCTCATCAAAACCCAACAGGTCTTGATCCAATTTCTGAAATCCCAAATAACAGGTTATGTGGGTATTGGAAATAGTCATATTCCCTGGTTGTCCATTCCCTATGAAAAACATCCTTTCATTCTACATCTTGGCCGTGCAATTCATGCACGAGATCATTACCCAGTACATCTTTCATTGGGGAATTGCACATGGATGGGAATGTCAAAGTACACCAACACGCTTCATTACAGAGTGCGATGGCCTTGTGTACATAGAGTCGCCTTAATTTAATGATACAAGTTATCGGATTTGATATTCTAACATTTAAAAGACATACTATCCATCAATAGAATTTGTTGAGTATCTTTCTAAATGCTGAGGACAGTCAAGAGAGGAGATATCTTGCAAATTTGAAATGGGCGGGATAGGCAAACAGATCTCTGCATGCCTTAGGAACTGAGTAAGACTGGCTCTTGTGCATGTTAGAGTTTTCCTCTGATATGGGCTAGCTTAATAGAATTGTGAATGACCGTTATACATATGAATTTACCGTAGAAGGTATTGATTAATAAGAATGGATTTAAAGTTTTTAATCGGCGGAATGGGTCTGGCTAGTGGTGGGCCTGAGTCCGGCACCGCCCGTGATAAGAGGGCCCAACTGGATTCTATAAAGAGGTAGAACCCCAACCTCTACCCTCACACCTCTTGCCATTTTTCCACGCCCTTCCCATAAGGATTGAGGAGAAAGAGAGAGACGGACTCGTGGACGCCGCCCCAGCAACGCCACAGGCCGATCCGGAGGGCATAGAGGGGAAGATTCCTAAGCCGGTTAGTGGATTTCCCCGCGCGATCGGAACATTGGAAGCGAAATCAGGTACGCAAGACTTGATTCCAGCTTGTATGTTGTTAAATGACGACTCCGGTGCATCTAGGGTGTCGTAGTAGACGACGGAAGCGCCGAACAGGAACGGCCAAAAACTGGTATCGAGACGCCGTAGTCGGTTTTAGCACATACGGTTCTGCCTGATTCGTGAATTTGGGATGGCTGAAAGCTAATTTTGATGGCATATTTGGGTTCGTTCATTAAGACGGCATTTGGGCGGATCAGCTGGTCGACATAGGAGGCCCCACGCGCCGCTACGGGCGGCATAAAGGCTTAAGACTGACAGCGTGGTGGCGAATGGGTTACCGTGCCGAAGGAGCCAGCGACGTGAGATCCACAGGCCAGTGCGTGGATCTCAGCGCAAGCGCCGGTGAATCTCACGCGCCCGACACATCATTAAATGTGACGGTGATGTCAGACTGGAGTCACAATTACATCAAATAAATGGGTCGACGGTGACGTCACCAGTGACGTCACCGCGGGGCGCGCTGCGCAAACGTGGCAACGTTCCCTGGTGCTACGTGGCATAGAATACGGGCGCAAACTTGGACCAGCCCGACGCCGCTCCATCGGACGAGTCAACCGGCCTGACCCGATTTGACTAGGTCAGAACCCAACTTGGCCTGACCGGTCAAACCCGACCTAGTCAACGGTCAACAGTCACGGTTGACGACCAGGCGTCAAACGTGAATGGCACGTGTGGCGATGAGGCCTAAGCGCCGACGTTCTTTGTGGCGAGTGGAGGCACGTGCGAGCTCGATAGATGTGATTTTTTCACCGTTGTGCTCATATGGGGATTCCTTACACCCGTCGTCTATTCAATTTAATTTTTTGAGCCTTTCTTAAGGTTTTGAAAAACTGCGGAGACAAACCTTGTGCAAGTATGAAATACAGTGGTTTATTTCCTCATTTTTCTTTTCCTACGAAATTTTTGGCATAATATGGTCGGCTCACTTATTGAATACCCACATAAGGAATTGTAGAGTCTTAATGAGCACTGACCACACATTGAACCCCATAAATCTTACCGCCCTTCTACT
>JAGVVM010006411.1:0-12452 GCA_019149425.1 Psidium friedrichsthalianum
AAATTAAAAAAATTTATTACTTAATTATTTCAAGTAATACGAACGATCATTTCTAAAAAATATTTTTAAAATTTTTTATTTTTTTTGCTAAACAATTGGAGTCTTAATCTCTATCTTCGTTAAAAATGTTTAACAAGTAATATTTCAATCTATTAATTTTGGCTACAAAAAAAAGAGACTATAGATTAATACTAAAATATCCGACTTTGATGATTTTAGTGTGATGTGTTGCTTTGTAAGTACATGGACAAGCTTCAAGTCAGACAAACAACAGGAACGACGAGGGCCTAATTGTAGCATCGAGGGCCATTTGTCTTTTCTATGGAAACAAGTTGATATTGCTAATAAAAATGTTTTTGATATTTTTTTTATGGATATTCACTTCTTCAGTGTCGTTTGATTATAACTTTAGAAATATTCTTGAAATTATTTTCCGTATCTATTGAAAAAATTTAAAAGTTCAAAAAAAAAAAAATCTCAAATTACATCTACCGTGACACATTAGTCCAAAACTTCTTTTGTGACATCAAAAACTTAGTCTTGTGTTCATATGGCAAATTTACTCTAGACTTTTTTATGATATTAAAAATTCCAAACTTAAGCTTGCGCTACACATTTAACATACCTCAGTTTTTTTTTTTTCCTTTTTCTTGCCACCACAGTTGCCCTTAGGTCATTGAATCAAGAAAGAAAACAAATGAGGAAGTTAAAACAAAAAAAAAAGTGAAAATGAAAACAAGGAAAAATTTTCAACGAGTTGACATATATATATATATATATATTTTTCACGTGAGTGCACATTAGCACTGTTTATAGCCACATAAGATTTTTAGCAGCGTTCGTTAAAGAAGTTTCGCCAAAAGTAAAATGTGTCACATGTATACAAATTTATGATGAATGTGCCACACGAGCACAAGCAGTGGATTTTTGGCATGCCAATTTTTTTTTTTTTAGAGAAAATGTGTCACACGGTAGAAATTTGGAATTGTCATTGTGGACGTAGCTGAGGCTTTGTTTTATCTTTTGTAACTTTTTGCCTCGTAATTTTGCAATGTGCGCGAATGTACCTCAGTCCATTCATTGTATTTTATTTCGTCTAAAAAACCCCAGCACGGTTCTACGGACAAACCCTTTTGCGTCTCGGGTTTAAAATGCTGTTTGGCCGAGGAAGGTGCAAGAATTGAATAACCCCGACTTTAATTCTCCCAACTTTCCAAAATGACTCGTCTTAAATTCACGATGACGATGTGCGAACGTCGAACAGGAAGGTGGACCTCCCAATTAATTTTTGACGACTCGGATCGGAAGGTGTTTCTGGTTGCGTTTGCTGATCAGGATTCAATTCGCCGTAGATTGACTCCGGCAATTAGTGCTTCCCATGGAGCATTCAAACGCTCGGCGTCAATAAAAAGGCCCTCCCCCACTTCATTACGTGCTCTTCCTTCGTAACCTAATAATCCCTAAGATGGAAAATTGCAAATTTCGGTTACCCTTTTGCCCTCTCTTCTAATCGCCATTTAGGCATTTATGGATCCATTCACTTAACAATAAAATTCTTGTCGATCTGCCGAGAATCACCCAAAAAGATTCTAAACCTATTGTAACCGTGCAAATTTAGTGCTAATATTTTTTTTTTTTTCAATTCAGTCTATCCGGTTAATTTTTGTCGAAAATTACTGAAATTGACACTGGCTGCCATTCTTCCTCTAGTCGATCGCTGTACCTCGGCAACCGACGGGAGGAAGAAGGAAGGAAGGTAAAAAAAAAGAAAAAAAATTTATAACAATGTC
Source organism: Psidium friedrichsthalianum (assembly GCA_019149425.1). NCBI lineage: Eukaryota > Viridiplantae > Streptophyta > Magnoliopsida > Myrtales > Myrtaceae > Psidium > Psidium friedrichsthalianum. The sequence continues at coordinate 1,791 of JAGVVM010006411.1, forward strand.
ATTAAAAATTATCCATGTCAGTGCTGACTGCGCCACGTGGGATGGCTAACGTCCATGTCAGCGATTTCGGGCTAAAATTGATCGGAATGACTGAATTGGTACAAATGTAAAAGGTTAAGGACTCAATTATAAAACAATAAAAAAAATTTTAGGATTGAATTGACACAATTACAATAGGTTTGTGACTTTTTTTGATAATTTTTCCATTGGATCCGTGTCATATAAATCGTGTGATCTCATACAGTAAATATGGAGAGAACATTCATTGAATTGGTAAGACAATCTAAACTTTGCATACTTGGAGAAGTTTGAAGTCTTGATTCGATTCCCGCTCCATGTAATCTCTCTAGTCAAATTTTTCACGAAATCATAAAAGAGTGTCCTTATGACACTTTTTACGGTCGTTAATTTGAGATGTGAATAGTTCTATAGAAATCTATTCTCTTTTTAATTATCGTTATGCGTTTTCACTATTTAGTAGCTTTAGCAAGTATTCCTGAGGCACTTATTAATAAGATCGAAATTTCAATTGGACACGTACTTAAAATTGCATCATGAAACTTGTGGGCTGTGCCGGTTTTGATGTAAAATGAAAAATGCCACAAATGGTCATGAACTTTGACCCAATATATATTGTGGTTTCCAAACTTTTAATTTGTTAAATGTGATCCACGAACTTTAACTCAATGTGCACTGGCGTCCTTGAATTTTTAATTCGTTTAATGTATTTCATAAACTTTTGATACAAGTTCACTCTAGTCTTTCGACTATACGAAAATGTTCAATGTTGTCCTTACATTCTCATATAATCTAGAGACTAATTTGAACATGCGTCAAAAGTTTAGGGACCAAATTAAACATAATTAAAAATTCATCGATCATATTGTACATCGAGTTAAAGTGCAGGGAGTATTTATGTCATCACTCCAATGTAAGAGTTCAGAGTTCAGAGTTAAGAGAGAGAGAGAGAGAGAGAGTATGTATGCAGAAGTGTTCAAATCCCACTCCCATCTAATATTATTGTGCACAGAATGCAGTTGCGATATATTAATGTCGAGAAAAATAGCCTTCACCTACACTCCTGGGGCTTCTTCTTCTCGCACGCTCGAAGGACTGGACTAGTTAAAGATGGTTGCTGCGATGCGGAGGGAGGATGACTCAAATTGATGATGATGCCCACCCCCTATTTATGAAGACCAATTCAATTGGATGCACCTAACCTCCAATAAATAACTTATAATCCCAAGTTTGAATCCCGAGAAAGTCCTTTAAGGACGATCACCTACCTCCACACCGGACGCATCATGAACCCCCGCCCCTTCAATTTCCTTCTTTATGATGTGTTGCGTACCATCGTTTTTGATACGACTTAGTATACCATACGTACATCGCTGTTTGATACGGATGAGTGGTACCGGATGCATTTATACATGATACTTTTTATGTTCCCCACCAGAGAATTCAAGTTCGAACTATTCTCGAATCGAGGGGATCTTCGTCTCAACTGGTGTTCGGAGTAATGATTAAACTTCTAAATAAGCATATCTTGCACGGTTTTCCCCGTGTCACGCACAATCGGCGCATGGAAAACGAAGATCGGCGCGATTAATAAGTAATCTGGAGACACTCGTTGACAAGACCCCGTGCAGAATGCTGGCATGATCGCCCCAACTGGATAGCATCGCTGTTGATATAATAATTAACCGTTGCGGTGGTACGGCAATAGAGAGTGCCGAGATATCAACTGAGAGATGAATAAGCGAAAGCATCGATGGATATCACGTAGTGAGGGCCGTATAAACTATAAGGTAGTTTCTTCCCCTCTTTTTATTGCCAAAGTCAAGCCATGCGTGTAGTCAAGTTAGGAAATAATGAAAGATAATGTCTTGTAAAACTTGTGAAGCACCGTAAATAATGAAATAAATAGGAAAAATGACATAAATACTATTTCAATCTTGACTCAATGTCCATGTTGTCCTCAACCTTTCAATTTGTTCAATATGGTTCATGTTCTTTAGGTACAAATTAAATTTGGTCCCCGGTGCTATATGAAAATGTTTAATATTGTTCCTAAACTTAAAAAGCTAGAATGGAAGAATGACAATAAACATTTTCATATACTCTAAGAATTAGATTAAACATTTATAAAAACTTCAGGGATCATATTGAATAAGTTAAAATTCAGAGACGACATTATACATTGGGCCAAAATTCAGGGCCCTCATTAAACAAATTAAAAGGTCAAGGACGACATTGCATATTCGGGTCAAAGTTCAGACACCGTTTATGTAATTGTCCCAAATAAATACACTCTAAAATGAGAAAAAACTATTTCCTTTCAATATACTTGGGGCTTTCTCAAATCAATTTTTTTTTAATACATTTCCTCTCTATTTTATGAAGAAAATCCTATAAGTTTAAAATAGTGTCCTTCAAGCAAAAGGTTAAGTTTTATTAAAACAAGATCTCTATTTGATGGGTTTATTAGTGATAAATCTTTTGCCATATCCTCATGATGCGCTAATGAATGCCCCTGTCAAGTATGCTCGACGTAGCCAATATGCATTCGGCATTGTTAATAAAGAGATTGGAGGGTGAGGACACTAGTATTATAAGTGCCGGGTCGACTCCAGCCTCTATTAAGAGGCGGAGAGGAGAGTTAGAGTCTTATGTCTTTATGATGCGTGCAATTACTGTACCTTTTTTTTTTTTTTACTTATTTCAAATGTACAAACAGTAAGAATATGTTTTTCTCCCTTACATTAAATCTTAACGAGTACTCTTATTAAAAGGCCTCTAGTTGATTTAGTGTGCTAAAAATGCTTTATTAAACGTATTTAAGAAGAAAGAGTGAGTTCGATTGATGGAACGTATTGCTTAAGATACCAATACAATGTTTCCCTCCATTTATTCGGTTTATTTTTGTAAGCTATATATGCAATGTTTTTAGAAAAAAAAATTATGTAAATCATTTATTTTTCGCGACACAAAAAGTGTCATTAATCAATGCGAAATCTAATTGATCAAATTCAAAGGCACGAAGAGGCAATCGGAGCCGAAAGCCTTTAAATTTTTCTTTGTTTGCTCGCTAGGCCATCAAAGAGTCGAGGGCATTGAATCTACGTGGACGTTTGAAGAGGGGTGGCTTCGGGTTTTAATGATCCTCTTTATGGAGGCAGGAGGTGAACGTATCCATGCACCTAACCATTTGAGTCCCTTCATGCTCGTCTGATGGCTTGAGGTTGAAGCCATGTGTTTCTTCTCACCTCTCTCCCATTCAATTCCCTCTATCAATGCCTCCGCAGTTGATTAATTTCTCTCCCTCCATTCACTGTTCTGTGGAGTCTGTCTGTTTGGGGTAGTAGAGTCGGAGACTCATAAATAGCAATATGAATTTTGTTTCTCGAGCACTTGTTAAACATCTCAACGAAAAGAGTTTGTCAATTCTAAAGCATTGTTTTTCTCGTGTTATGCACAATCAATATGTTAAAAAAGTAAATGTTTCTTTATTAGGTATGATTAATGAAAATAGTTAATAAGACCCTTATTATAAAAAAAAAGCCAAAAGTACTCGATGTTGAGTTATCTAGATAAGAATTATGGGCAAAAGAGAATTGTGGAATAACTATATATTTCCATGTACATAATAAAGGTACTTATACGCTTTACAGAATGACTATTTAAAACGATAGAATATCGCAACATCAATTATAATCAATTAGGAATATATCCAGAATCTCCCAAACTTCTAAATCTCTCTAACATCCTCTCAAACTCAAGGTGACATAAAAATGAGTCCACTAGAACTTGGAGAAAAGACCTCATTCAATAGATGCGTCTTCGTGTAGACATCAGCAGTTGGATTAACATATGAAGTAGAAACGAGTCGTACAGTGTGATGAAGCATGTGATATCATATGAAATGATAATCTATCTCAATATACTTTGTGAGCTCATTAAAAGCATCATTATGATCTATTTGAATAGTACTTTGGTTGTTGTAGTAAATGACTATCCTACCATTATGATGGACCTCCATGTCATCAAATAACCATTGCACCTATAGTAAACTTGATGTCGTTTTAGCAGAAGCACAATGATCAGCTTCGATGCTTGATCGAGTGATGACTATATGTTTCTTTCTATGCATGAGATGAGTGAACCTAGAAAGATGCGGTAGCTTGTCGTGGAGTGATGATCAAAAGGATCACTAGCATAGTTAGCATCGAATAAGCCCTCAACTTTAAAGTAGAGTGAGAAAAAAAAAGATCCTGATCCTGAACAAAAGAGGAATGCGAAGAATAAAGTAAAGTGAGTTGTACGCAATAATAGTAAAATGAGTTGAAAATTTAAATGTAGTCATGAAATGAACATGAAATGATGAAATGAGTAACAAATATAACAAAAAACATTTACTCTATTGGGAAACAAATCAAAAGGCAATGGGTGGCATGGTTCATCATTTCAACACTCATATTTAAATTGTCGGTCATTTCATGAAACATTGCGTTTCACTGACTATTATTCTTCGCATTCTCGCTTTGTTAAGGGTTTCTTATTCAGGATCTTCATTTTTTTCTCACTCTACTTTAAAGTTGAGGGCTTATTCGGATGCTAACTATGCTAGTGATCCTTTTGATCATCACTCCACGACAAGCTACCGCATCTTTCTAGGTTCACTCATCTCATGCATAGAAAGAAACATATAGTCATCACTCGATCAAGCATCGAAGCTGATCATTGTGCTTCTGCTAAAACGACATCAAGTTTACTATAGGTGCAATGGTTATTTGATGACATGGAGGTCCATCATAATGGTAGGATAGTCATTTACTACAACAACCAAAGTACTATTCAAATAGATCATAATGATGCTTTTAATGAGCTCACAAAGTATATTGAGATAGATTATCATTTCATATGATATCACATGCTTCATCACACTGTACGACTCGTTTCTACTTCATATGTTAATCCAACTGCTGATGTCTACACGAAGACGCATCTATTGAATGAGGTCTTTTCTCCAAGTTCTAGTGGACTCATTTTTATGTCACCTTGAGTTTGAGAGGATGTTAGAGAGATTTAGAAAGTTTGGGAGATTCTGGATATATTCCTAATGATTATAATTGATGTTGCGATATTCTATCGTTTTAAATAGTCATTCTGTAAAGCGTATAAGTACCTTTTATTATGTACATGGAAATATATAGTTATTCCACAATTCTCTTTTGCCCATAATTCTTATCTAGATAATCTTCAACATCGAGTACTTTTGGCTTTTTTTTTATAATAAGGGTCTTATTAACTATTTTCATTAAATCATACCTAATAAAGAAACATTTACTTTTTTAACATATTGATTGTGCATAACACGAGAAAAACAATGCTTTAGAATTGACAAACTCTTTTCGTTGAGATGTTTAACAAGTGCTCGAGAAACAAAATTCATATTGCTATTTATGAGTCTCCGACTCTACTACCCCAAACAGACAGACTCCACAGAAACAGTGAATGGAGGGAGAGAAAATTAATCAACTGCGGAGGCATTGATAGAGGGAATTGAATGGGAGAGAGGTGAGAAGAAACACATGGCTTCAACCTCAAGCCATCAGACGAGCATGAAGGGACTCAAATGGTTAGGTGCATGGATACGTTCAACCTCCTGCCTCCATAAAGAGGATCATAAAAACCCGAAGCCACCCCTCTTCAAACGTCCACGTAGATTCAATGCCCTCGACTCTTTGATGGCCTAGCGAGCAAACAAAGAAAAATTTAAAGGCTTTCGGCTCCGATTGCCTCTTCGTGCCTTTGAATTTGATCAATTAGATTTCGCATTGATTAATGACACTTTTGTGTCGCGAAAAATAAATGATTTACATAATTTTTTTTTCTAAAAAACAATTGCATATATAGCTTACAAAAATAAACCGAATAAATGGAGGGAAACATTGTATTGGTATCTTAAGCAATACGTTCCATCAATCGAACTCACTCTTTCTTCTTAAATACGTTTAATAAAGCATTTTTAGCACACTAAATCAACTAGAGGCCTTTTAATAAGAAGTACTCGTTAAGATTTAATGTAAGGGAGAAAAACATATTCTTACTGTTTGTACATTTGAAATAAGTAAAAAAAAAAAAAAAGGTACAGTAATTGCACGCATCATAAAGACATAAGACTCTAACTCTCCTCTCCGCCTCTTAATAGAGGCTGGAGTCGACCCGGCACTTATAATACTAGTGTCCTCACCCTCCAATCTCTTTATTAACAATGCCGAATGCATATTGGCTACGTCGAGCATACTTGACAGGGGCATTCATTAGCGCATCATGAGGATATGGCAAAAGATTTATCACTAATAAACCCATCAAATAGAGATCTTGTTTTAATAAAACTTAACCTTTTGCTTGAAGGACACTATTTTAAACTTATAGGATTTTCTTCATAAAATAGAGAGGAAATGTATTAAAAAAAATTGATTTGAGAAAGCCCCAAGTATATTGAAAGGAAATAGTTTTTCTCATTTTAGAGTGTATTTATTTGGGACAATTACATAAAACGGTGTCTGAACTTTGACCCGAATATGCAATGTCGTCCTTGACCTTTTAATTTGTTTAATGAGGGCCCTGAATTTTGGCCCAATGTATAATGTCGTCTCTGAATTTTTAACTTATTCAATATGATCCTGAAGTTTTTATAAATGTTTAATCTAATTCTTAGAGTATATGAAAATGTTTATTGTCATTCTTCCATTCTAGCTTTTTAAGTTTAGGAACAATATTAAACATTTTCATATAGCACCGGGGACCAAATTTAATTTGTACCTAAAGAACATGAACCATATTGAACAAATTGAAAGGTTGAGGACAACATGGACATGAGTCAAGATTGAAATAGTATTTATGTCATTTTTCCTATTTATTTCATTATTACGGTGCTTCACAAGTTTTACAAGACATTATCTTTCATTATTTCCTAACTTGACTACACGCATGGCTTGACTTTGGCAATAAAAAGAGGGGAAGAAACTACGTTATAGTTTATACGGCCCTCACTACGTGATATCCATCGATGCTTTCGCTTATTCATCTCTCAGTTGATATCTCGGCACTCTCTATTGCCGTACCACCGCAACGGTAATTATTATATCAACAGCGATGCTATCCAGTTGGGGCGATCATGCCAGCATTCTGCACGGGGTCTTGTCAACGAGTGTCTCCAGATTACTTATTAATCGCGCCGATCTTCGTTTTCCATGCGCCGATTGTGCGTGACACGGGGAAAACCGTGCAAGATATGCTTATTTAGAAGTTTAATCATACTCCGAACACCAGTTGAGACGAAGATCCCCTCGATTCGAGAATAGTTCGAACTTGAATTCTCTGGTGGGGAACATAAAAAGTATCATGTATAAATGCATCCGGTACCACTCATCCGTATCAAACAGCGATGTACGTATGGTATACTAAGTCGTATAAAAAACGATGGTACGCAACACATCATAAAGAAGGAAATTGAAGGGCGGGGGGTTCATGATGCGTCCGGTGTGGAGGTAGGTGATCGTCCTTAAAGGACTTTCTCGGGATTCAAACTTGGGATTATAAGTTATTTATTGGAGGTTAGGTGCATCCAATTGAATTGGTCTTCATAAATAGGGGGTGGGCATCATCATCAATTTGAGTCATCTCCCTCCGCATCGCAGCAACCATCTTTAACTAGTCCAGTCCTTCGAGCGTGCGAGAAGAAGAAGCCCCAGGAGTGTAGGTGAAGGCTATTTTCTCGACATTAATATATCGCAACTGCATTCTGTGCACAATAATATTAGATGGGAGTGGGATTTGAACACTTCTGCATACATACTCTCTCTCTCTCTCTCTTAACTCTGAACTCTGAACTCTTACATTGGAGTGATGACATAAATACTCCCTTGCACTTTAACTCGATGTACAATATGATCGATGAATTTTTAATTATGTTTAATTTTTGGTCCCTAAACTTTTGACGCATGTTCAAATTAGTCTCTAGATTATATGAGAATGTAAGGAACAAACATGAACATTTTCGTATAGTCGAAAGACTAGAGTGAACTTGTATCAAAAGTTTATGAAATACATTAAACGAATTAAAAATTTCAAGGACGCCAGTGCACATTGAGTTAAAGTTCGTGGATCACATTTAACAAATTAAAAGTTTGGAAACCACAATATATATTGGGTCAAAGTTCATGACCATTTGTGGCATTTTTCATTTTACATCAAAACCGGCACAGCCCACAAGTTTCATGATGCAATTTTAAGTAACGTGTCCAATTGAAATTTCGATCTTATTAATAAGTGCCTCAGGAATACTTGCTAAAGCTACTAAAATAGTGAAAACGCATAAACGATAATTAAAAAGAGAATAGATTTCTATAGAACTATTCACATCTCAAATTAACGACCCGTAAAAAGTGTCATAAGGACACTCTTTTATGATTTCGTGAAAAATTTGACTAGAGAGATTACATGGAGCGGGAATCGAATCAAGACTTCAAACTTCTCCAAGTATGCAAAGTTTGGATTTTTGATGATTGTCTTACCAATTCAATGAATGTTCTCTCCATATTTACTGTAATGAGATCACACGATTTTATATGACACGGATCCAATGGAAAAATTATCAAAAAAAGTCACAAACCTATTGTAATTGTGTCAATTCAATCCTAAAATTTTTTGTATTGTTTTATAATTGAGTCCTTAACCTTTTACATTGTGTGACCAATTCAGTCATTCCGATCAATTTTAGCCCGAAATCGCTGACATGGACGTTAGCCATCCCACGTGGCGCAGTCAGCACTGACATGGATATTTTTTAATGACATTGTTATAAATTTTTTTTCTTTTTTTTTTACCTTTCCCTTCCTTCTTCCTCCGTCGGTTGCCGAGGTACAGCGATTCGACTAGAGGAAGAATGGCAGCCTAGTGTCAATTTTCAGTAATTTTCGACAAAAATTAACCGGATAGACTGAATTGAAAAAAAAAAAAAATATTAGCACTAAATTTGACACGGTTACAATAGGTTTAGAATCTTTTGGGTGATCTCGGCAGATCGGACAAGAATTTTATGTTAAGTGAAGGATTCATAAATGCCTAAATGGCGATTAGAAGAGAGGGCAAAAGGGTAACCGAAATTTGCAATTTTCCATCTTAGGGATTATTAGGTTACGAAGGAAGAGCACGTAATGAAGTGGGGGGAGGGCCTTTTTATTGACGACCGAGCGTTTGAATGCTCCATGGGAAGCACTAATTGCCGGAGTCAATCTACGGCGAATTGAATCCTGATCAGCAAACGCAACCAGAAACACCTTCCGATCGAGTCGTCAAAAATTAATTGGAGGTCCACCTTCCTGTTCGACGTTCGCACATCGTCATCGTGAATTTAAGACGAGTCATTTTGGAAAGTTGGGAGAATTAAAGTCTGGGGTTATTCAATTCTTGCACTTCCTCGGCCAAACAGCATTTTAAACCCGAGACGCAAAAGGGTTTGTCCGTAGAACCGTGCTGGGGTTTTTAGACGAAATAAAATACAATGAATGGACTGAGGTACATTCGCGCACATTGCAAAATTACGAGGCAAAAAGTTACAAAAAGATAAAACAAAGCCTCAAGCTACGTCCACAATGACAATTCCAAATTTCTACCGTGTGACACATTTTCTCTAAAAAAAAAAAAAAATTGGCATGCCAAAAATCACATGCTTGTGCTCGTGTGTGCACATTCATCATAAATTTTGTATACATGTGACACATTTTACCTTTTGGCGAAATTCTTTAACGAACGCTGCTAAAAATCTTATGTGGCTATAAACAGTGCTAATGTTGCACTCACGTGAAAAATATATATATATATTATATATATGTCAACTGTTGAAAAATTTTTCCTTGTGTTCATTTTCACTTTTTTTTTTGTTTTAAACTTCTCATTTGTTTTCTTTCTTGATTCAATGACCTAAGGGCAACTGTGGTGGCAAGAAAAAGGAAAAAAAAAAAACTGAGGTATGTTAAATGTGTTAGCGCAAGCTTAAGTTTGGGAATTTTTAATATCATAAAAAAGTCTAGAGTAAATTTGCCATATGAACACAAGACTAAAGTTTTGATGTCACAAAAGAAGTTTTGGACTAATGTGTCACGGTAGATGTAATTTGAGATTTTTTTTTTTTTGAACTTTTAAATTTTTCAATTAGATACGGAAAAATAATTTCAAGAATATTTCTAAAGTTATAATCAAACGACACTGAAGAAGTGAATATCCATAAAAAAAATATCAAAAACATTTTTATTAGCAATATCAACTGTTTCCATAGAAAAGACAAATGGCCCTCGATGCTACAATTAGGCCCTCGTCGTTCCTGTTGTTTGTTGACTTGAAGCTTGTCCATGTACTTACAAAGCAACACATCACACTAAAATCATCAAAGTCGGATATTTTAGTATTAATCTATAGTCTTTTTTTTTGTGAGCCAAAATTAATAGATTGAAATATTACTTGTTGAACATTTTTAACGAAGATAGAGATTAAGACTCCAATTGTTTAGCAAAAAAATAAAAATTTTAAAAATATTTTTTTAGAAATGAGTCGTTCGTATTACTGAAATAATTAAGTAATAAATTTTTGTAATTA
>JAGVVM010006412.1:0-33078 GCA_019149425.1 Psidium friedrichsthalianum
AACTGGCTATCTGGTGGCTTCGATCCTCTTTGGGATTTTGGAAAAGCCAGTATGCTTGTGGGTTTTTCGGCCGTCCAGACCATCTCCACCTTTGATTATGGATGAGTCCGCTTGCTAACTCAGAACTTACAGATCTAATAGGCCGCTAATGCTCCCAAGACAAACGCGAAGAGAACACGGAGCTTACCTGCTCAGGGGACGCATCGTGCCAGAGAAACCTGGAGCGATCCTGTCGACTAGCGTCTTGGGTTTGATGTAAGATCGGAGCGTCAATTGCTGGAGTCGTGAGAGATGGCCATGGCACGCTGATCGCTTGGCTTTCGAAGTCAATCCGAGCTTATTCTCCATTTACTGGCGGAAACCCAGCCTTTGCACAGGGGGCTGGTAACCCGTAATTGAACTGAAGACCCTTCAAGTACAGAAGCTGAAACAGAATTCCTTCTTCGACATCACAGTGATCGACTTTTGGGACTTAGTAGCGACAACTTAAGTCTTGTGGGGCTCTTAACCGCATCTGCAGACCAGGCCCAGGCCAATGGCCAATTTCGAACGTACTTTCGAATTGCAGAGAAATTCTGCCCAACTGAAGAGGCGCGTTATTATTCTTCACCCGCGAAAGCAAACCTTGCGCAGACTGGGTTGCTAAGAGTCCTAGATTAGGCTTTCCTTCCTCACCTTCCAATTGGCTCTCTTCACACCATCTATCCTTCGTGATCTGTTATGTTTCGCTATCGCATCTGGTTGTTTTTCTGACCCTTTGAATGAATGAAAGTACCTGATCTTTACCAAAAAAACAAAAAAACTCTTGTCGCATATTCGGCCAAAAAAAAAACGCTACGCATATTTTTCTTTTTTAAAAAAAAATTGTGTAGGAAGTGATGAGTTCCACGTGTAAACATGCAATGGAACATCACTCAGTCTAAACCTCGTTGTGTTCCCAAAAATCACTGGAAACCCAAATTCACGATTTTTATTTCTCCGCCCTTTTTCCAAACCACCCAAGCTCCCGTCTCCTCTTGCTTGTCAACTGATGCTTAATTTGTTCCGAGAATCATATAGGGAGTCTTCCCCATCTTTTCTGATTTTTGTTATATTTCGGCCAAACCAATGCTTCCAATTTCCCACTTTCCCACAACACCGCTCTGACTTGAACCGCCTCTTCATCATCCTAAAATCTGATCGCATTTGCTTGCAAGAAACAGCACAGCATCCTGTTTTCGAGTTCGCCGCTTTCTTGTTTTGCCATTTCTCGTGATCAGAACTTCAAAATTGAATTTTCGCTCTGGGTGAAGTCAATCTCAATGGGAAAGACCTTAAGCTTTGTTCTTTTTTATGTGATGGCCCTTCACTCCAGTGCTGTGTGCCTTCACTGGCGTAAGCCTTTTCTCGACGAAATTTTATGAGCTGTAGCGCAAACGGTGAAAGTCTCTGGACTTTTACTTGCCCGCCTATGTCTTTTTTTTTTTTTCCGTTTGCTCCGATTGAATTTGAAAGGTACTTTAGTGACCGTGTTTCTTGTTGCTCTTTTTAGTTTTGGGAAAAGAGTTTTTGCGTCTGTTGTCATATATCGCGGAATTGTGCACAAGATTGAGTCGGTTAGCTTTTCTGCTTGCTTTGTGTTTAGTAACATTTTCGGTTCCAATATTTTCGCGATCCTTCTTAGAAACGGCACAGCCTTTTGAAGAGGGCGCACTCATGAGTTATGTTCCCGAAATCTGTGAATATCAAGGAGGATTAGATTTCGGCATTCGATCTTTCATCTGTACTTTTGTCTAGAAACTCAAAACCGCTAAGAGATGGATCGATAATGTGTGCTCGAAACTTAGCCTCTTCCGAGGGATCCCCATTGGACACAATAAATTTGTTCTTTTGTTTTTCACACAATCAAACAAATCTCGTAATGCTGTCATCCTCAACTTGGTGATTGATGAATTTTGCCGGTGACATTATTAACTCAAGATTGTCATAGATTTTCACCAGGTGATATGCCATTGATGAGGTGTTATGATTGTGGCTCTTTAACGTAATCTTGGCTGAAAGTATTGGAAAGAAATGAAAATCAACTGTTTTTTTTTTCCTACGATGGTGGCTGCAATTAAGTTGTTGCAAAAATTGGATTACGTTGGCTGAGTTTCCCAAATGTTGCTGCACAATCACTTATCCACTGCTAACGTGATCTATATTTTTTTCCGAAAGCGGTTAGTGTATGATGCACCGAAGTGAAAAGGACAATTCTCCGGTGGTTTTTGTTTTGGGGAGGATGCTATTGATTTTCGTCCCGACTACTAGTGGCCTTTCATTGGCTGATCGCCTGCTTTTACTAAAGCTCCGGGAGGCGCACCCGCTAATTGTTGACACAGTGGGCATATCTCCGTCTTGGTGGATCATCCGCCTTCATTGGGAAGGTATGGATTGCTCGTTTATTATTTTTTGCATCTATTAAAGGTAATTGAAGTCAACTTATCTGCATAGCAATCACGCTGCTACTTCTTTTAAGGTAACAATCAGTGTCACGTGCTTTCTGAGATAATGTTCTCTATTGGACTGGCACAGGTGGGTGAAGACGAATTTGGCTACATGCTTGCCTGGGGGGGGACATCTTAAAGTGAAAATAATGTGTAACAGCGAGGATGCGATTTGATCCTGCGCTCATACAGCTTTAGCATTTGTTTTACACAAGGAATGATGGGGAACGCGAATTTCATGTTCTAAACCGCATCCAGTGCTGATATGTTTGACTTGAAGAATCTGAACTGGATTACTGACTTAAATTAGAAAGGTTGGATACCATTTATTTCGGGAAGCCAATCACTCAGAACTGAAGTTTTTTACTAAAAGAGTAAAATAACACAGTTCCATGCTAGAAATACACAAACTAAGGAGATTTGATAATTTCATGATACTTCCAAATGGTTGAGTTTACCCTTAAGTACATAAGCACCTGCCAACTGGTTATGTTCAATGAGTAAAGTAGGTTACATAACAACTGAGATTTGCGATCTGCTGATTTATTCAAACTGCCAAGCTATCCCTACATTCTGATAATTCTCCTGGAATGTTGTTGCCTTCTTTTCCATTTAAGTTACCAACAGGAACACCAACTCAAACTAATTGCTCGTACAACAGTTTTTATCGGTCTATTGGTGGAAGTGATTTGTTCCAGAGTAACCAGGGGGAAACATATATTGGAGTTTCGACAAAATTAAGACATGAGCCATACATGTCCTAAGTCTGACACGCCAAACTTTCTAATATTTGAACTATCTTTCGGCTCCACTCTGAGCTGATACACAACACCAATATTCATTTTTTTTGCTTTGCTCAGAGAAAAGGTTTCAACTTAGACGTGATTAATATGTTTTTCTATTTCTGTAAAACTGCTGGCCCCGATGTGATTACTCATGTCTCAACATTTTGAATTTCATGTCGGCAAAGATCTTTCACTATGGTTCCCATAAGTCTTATAACAGAACCTTGCAAGTCTGCACACATTGCTGCAGCGAAAAGCTGCAAATGATGCCGGTGTCATCTCTTTCTTATGCCCCCAATTTAAGGCTTCCTTTGTGGCCTCCGCAGAAAGTGCCAGGGAAGATCTTGAGTAATGGAAATAGCAATATTATAAAGGGTGAGAACAATGCTTCGGCCACAAGTCTATCCGTTTGTGCACCCATGTTTCTTTTTGGCCCTTCCAGGGTTGTGATTTTACAGCATGAAGCACAGATGGCCTTTTTAACATGTTTTGTCTTTCCGGGCATAAATTAATTCAGATAAGTGAAGAAAAGAGATCTCTTTTCTGACCAAAGGAGAAGAATCCTTATGTGATGCTGTCCGTTCGTAAGCTTTAACCATCCTACTCTCAAATTGGCTTCTTGTAACAGAGGGAGCCCATGTTGTAGGTACTACACCAAGGTAGGCAGTCGCATCATATATCCTAGAAAACATCCAATTGTTCACTACATATAACTAGCTAGCTTATAGATGCTTATTTTTTTGAAAAGCTGTTATCTTGGCTCATGAAGTGTCATCTTGTAGGATTTTAGCGGGAGAGTCAAGGTTTGAAGTGGACCTGTTGACACCACCGTGCTGGTGATGCATTTGTAGCTGGGATATTATCACAACTAGCTGTTGATCTCTCCTTGCTTCAGTAATGCTTTATTTTTTACCACATCTTTTGGTTTCCAAGGACAAGATCTGCCATCAGTAATTCTACCCCTCAAGAAATTGCACTCTTTATACATGTGCGGCACTGAGGTTTTGTCAGGTTAGTATTTTTGTGAAGACTCACGCTTCCATGTCCACTCTGAAGCTGTTGGAAGCTTGGTAAGCTCCGTCACTTTTAGGGGATTTTAGAGGTATGACATAGTCCTAGTGCACAAAAATTAGCAGCAGCCACACTGAACATGGTTTGTTGATAGACAGTCTTGACAGTTATGATCCAGAGTGGGGTGTTTCTCAATGATCCACCTCAAGACCTTGCAAGAGTTGACCCCCAAAAGGAGTATATCTTACCTCCATGATTGTAGTGACCTATTTATCGCGCCAGACAATTCTCTTATTGGACATAGGGCCCATCTAACATGGATTCACGTTGTCACTTGTGCAAAATTCCATGTGAGATAGGAGCAAGCAGGGCAATGTACAGTAAAGTAGGACCAAATATGCCCTCAGTTTCAGCTGTCTGAAAATCAAGCGGACTTTGCACCTCAAAATCCACATACCCTCAGAGAAACTTACTTGGTATACATTAGATGGATTCGGCAATGATAGACGATAGTGGACGTTGACATATTTTAGAATAGCGAGGTAGAGTATGATAATGATTACCCAATGCTTTTAGACATATAAAGTGAGAAACTGCCTCGGCATTGCTTCGTTTGCGAACAGGTTCAATTTATTGTAACATTCTTTAGTTGTTTCTGCTTTAGTGCTGAAACTTCTGACATGCAATGGTTCGCATTAGGGCTCAAACATTGAATAACAATACTTGGCCGTTATTTTCTTTACAGTTTACTGGTCTGTCCCCCTAGTTCATTCTCTCCCAGTGCATTCCTTTTGTAAATCTCGCGGTGGATGGATAATGCTATGATCATACAAAAGGAAGACTCAGCATTTAAATAGAACCAAACAAATATCAACACGTTAGGAGACTGATCTTTCGCTACAAGTGGCATAAAGACCAAGTAAACTGATTGGGAAAGTAGTCCTCCACATATAACCTACATAATTCTGCTCAGAGGTCTGTGTCACACATCCGGTGTCCTCTTTTACTGTCACTGCTGTAACCCCGTCAACAAACTTCTGTCCATTTGATCTTGTAGGAGGAGGACCGGCTGAGAGACGCCCTTAAGTTTGCAAATGCTTGTGGCGCACTGACTGTGATGGAGAGAGGTGCCATTCCAGCTTTGCCAACTCGAGAAGTCGTTCTGGATGCATTGCTCAAATCTGTAGCATAAATAGGTTTGTCTCTCAGTCTCTGTTATTTTTGTCAATGACCATGTCACTAAAAGTCTGAAACGGAGGTGATAGTGCCGGCTGTTGAGGAAATAAAGGTCTTTCTTGTCGAGTAGGAAACTCTAGCATTCTCGAGTAAAGACCGATTGTTGGACTGTTCATGTCGAAATCGAAGTTTTTATCTGTCGGGTATGTATTGATAAATGAATAAGTGAGGACTGAGGAGCTAGTAGACAGTGTTCGTTTGATTGAAAGTAGATAGTTGAAGAGTCGGCGATCGGGTTTCTTACCTATCAAAAGTTGCTTGTCCACACTGAAGAACTTTTGCATGAATCCCTGGATAACAGTGGCGGCCAGTCAGATCCTGTGCATAACATCACAAAGATCTTTGGAAATGAAAGGTAAACATAAGTAATTCAGCTCAGAATCAAAATCATCATTCATTGTGCTTTGAATCATGCAACTTGATAACTCTGAGCTTGAGTGATCAACGCTGATATGAACATTGTTAATAATATGTTAATAATTTTTTGTTTTTTCATTTGTTTCTTTTCTGTTCTTTTCTTTGGCTGATGGCCGTTAAGGCTTGCTGACGGATCCTCGCCAAATTGGGCAAGGGCCACAAAGCCCTCGCTCGATCTGGGCTTTACGGCCTCGCCTAGATTGTGTGATGGTCGCAATGCCCTCGCCTAACCCAAATTTGGGGAGAATGTCGCAGCTCTTGTAGGTCCACAGTAAAAAAAAAAAGAGTAAAGCACACAAAAGGAAAAAAAAATAAAAGGAAAAAGAATCAAAAAATTATTTAAAAAGCCAAAATATTATTAAAAATATTTGCATCGGCACTAGCTATGCTATTGAGACATCAGTCATTTTCGGTCAAAATTAACGATGGATTTAATTGGTACCAACGCAGAAAGATTAGGGCATTGGTCCAATTAAAAGGTTTGTGACTGAATTGGTACTAGTAGAATAAATTTATGATTTTTTTACATATTTTTCCCGCACAAAAGAAGCTCTAAAAAAAAGTCTCTCTTCAAGGATCGCGATTAGGCAAATGCAACAGCACATCTAAAGAAGTGCAAGGTTTCAAGTTCGGTTTCTAAGTTCTGATTTTTGTCTGCGCAGCACAACATCTTGGGATTAATCTAGTTTGGCGTGCGACAGCTTGTATGAGACATTTGGGAGGATTACCAAAAAGGTCCTAAACATATTGCGATTGTGCTAATTCAGTCATAAACCTTTTTTTGATCAATTCAATCTTAATTTTTTTTTTTGCATTTGTGCCAATTCAGTTCACTTGGCTAGCCGGTGCTGACGTGGCATTATCAGCGCTTGCTCGGACTTTATTTTAGTAATATTATAATAATATTTGAACTTTTTATGATTTTTTTCTTTTTTTTCTTTTCTTATTTAGATTTCTTTTTTCTTTTCTTATTTTAGATTTCTTTTTCCCTCAACCCTAGGGCCAGTGAAGTTTGGGACTGAATTTGGAAAAAAAAAAAGATTTAAGATTGAATTAGCTTAATTGTAATAAATTTATCACCTTTTCTATTTGTAATTTTACTCCGGACATCCTCTGGCCACACGCGACACAAAAGAACTGTCCTGGGAAACCTCGAGTGCCCATGTCATCCCTTGGAGTCTCCGACAACTTATCTAGAGACTTATGGCGATCAACGACATTGGATCAGGCGGATGGCATTGGCTACCGAGCTCCAATCGAAGAGCTGAACGCATTCAATACGCTCCGGATCGGGTGGAACAGGACACACATCGTTACCGACCTTTTTTAGGAAATTCTATCATCAATTCATGGTTGTCGCATCATGTTGCCTAAACGCATTCGGTGGTGGTCCCTAGAAATTTATGAAGCTTATCCACCAACTTAAAACTCCCAAAGAAATTGATGTGGCCAAAACAGGAAATCGAGCGCATTAAAAAATCTTCATTTCATTTTTTTTTTTTTTGGATAATGACGTGAAAAGAGCCATGAATTTTCGATTTAACGAGCAATGTAGTCCCCCAAAATTTAATCAAATGTCCATTGTGATTATGAGCTTTCAATCTGTTCAACATGGTCCTTGAACTTTTGGAACATGTTCAACTTAATCCCAGAACTATGTAAAAATGTCAGATGTTATCCTTCGAAGAAAATAAAGTTCAGGGACCGCATTGCGCATTTGTCGACGATTCAGTTGTCACATTGAACAAATTATAAGTTCAGAGATCACATTGCGCGTTGGGCCAAAGTTTATAGACTATTTGTGTCATTTTTCAATAATAATAGGAAAAAAAAAAGGCGGGACCTTTAAGGTTGGTTAGCGAAGCTAATGTCGGCCTTTAATTCGCGATCATCCACGTCCTCTCCATCCGTAGCCGCCGTACCCAAAGGGGGAATGTGGGCAGAGATGATGGTTGAGCAGCCAGAAGAAGCGGCTCTCCCCAATTAAGAAAAGGATCCCGTCATTGAAGTTGTGGCGCTCTTGTGTTGGAGATTTAAGGAATTGAGAGGAAGATCTCCAATGGCGAATCGTCGGTGAACGGTCGATGGTGCGCCATGCGATGACGATGACGAGGCAAGGACCCCCAAAAATCAATTGCGCCTTCTTCGACTTCGTATCCAAGCACGTCTCGCTCACGTCCGGTCGCTGGCGGGTTCGGGTTGGGTACCGACACATTACCGCCGAAGAGATGCCACGTGCTGCAAGATGCCATGCGGCTTTAGGCCCGCGTGGGTATGTGCTTGGGCCTAACCAATCGGGGAGCACGCACGGTGGGCATGACTTGTTACTAACAAGTCATCAATTCATGTCCCTAAATTCGGGAAATATTACAATTTTTTTTTCGAATACACAATATTTATGCTAATTTAATTTGGTCAATTTAATCCTAAATCTTTTAATAATTTACCGTGTAATCCATCCGGTCAACTTTGACTAGAAATCGTTGAAGTGCACACTAAACATCGTATATGACGTGACCGATGCCGATATAGATAATTATTTTAAATTTATAATATTTGCAAAATCATTTATTGGGTTATCATTTTTTTCTTTTTTTTTCTTTTTCTTTTTTCAAGTGAGGGTCGCTAGAGCTCGCCGGCCATCGGTCGAGGTTCGCCCATGGCTATGATGGTCCCAACTTGCCATGGCCTCACTGACCGTGGGCGAGGCCGCCTTGTAATGGCCTCGCCTTCAACTGGCTAAGGCGACCTCGTCCACAGCCATTGTGGCTTGGATGAGCCCAGCCCCGCAATGGTCTTGACGGTCGCTGAACCATTTCAAGGAGCCATAATCCCAAAAGAACGGCGGCTCCTTCTCAAAGGTTTCAGATTGTAAACACTCTCTGATGCTCGATGAGGGCTTCATGGCCATTGCCAAGTGGCCCGCGAGCTCCGGCCACCCTCGCTGGGCCATAGTGAAAAAGAAAAAGAAAACAGCAGGAAAAGACAAGACAAGAATAAATAAATAAACGATTCGAAAAATATTTGAAGTTTTCAAAAATTACCTATATCAACGCTGATCTTGTCATACATGACAACCGACATCCACGTTAGCAATTTCCAATTAAAATTGGCCAAAATTACTACAATTGCAAATGATCAAAAGATTTAAGACTAAATTAACCAAAACAAAATATTTAAGAGTGAATTGGTATAAATCCATAAATTAATTTTTTTTTCCTTTGATAATTCTCCCGCTTATCTTCCAATCTATTTCGTGAGGGACTAGGTGGGATGCATCACTACTGGCATGAGATTTCAAATTCCATCATCCTTCCATACAATCTTTTGCTGTCGACCTTCTTCTTTTTTTTTGCAAATATGCAGTTCCATCTTAAAAGACATGGACCGACATGCCTAAGTCATCACGAGATAAGATCTTAATTGTGATAACGGCTAGTACGGTAAATGCATACGATTCGTCGAATCAGGGTGATAGAACACAGACTTAGGATGGGTTTCCTCAATTCGAGAGGATCTTGATCCCGTCTCATTAGGGCAAATTTACACCAAAATTTTAGGCAAGAAAAAGGCAACCTTTGTGGTTCAGATTTGATTTTTTTTTTTTTAGAGCAATTGTTGAACTAGAGGACAGCATTTATTTTTATATTATTTTTCAAATTAAGATGCAATTGGCTTTGCTTTTGCCAAGTTTAGGTTTGGCTAATAAGGAGAGGTTGTTGACTGGCTCGGAATTAAGGAGTTGGAGGGTCACCGAACCACTAATCGCATTCCACCATGGTCTGATCTTGGACGTTAACACTATTGATTCCCCAAAAGTCATGAATCGGAAACCTAACAAGATTTGGGTATTACTAATTATTCTTGTTCCAATGTTTTCTTGTCACATCCTAGGGAGATTTTTCTATTATCATTGTAATCAATAAGGTGACAAATCGCCAATGTAAACAATCAATTAAGGAGATTAATGGTATTATTAAATCCATTGTGAAGAGAAAAGAAACCTCATCCTTGATTATCTTTATTTACTTGCCATATTTACTTCAATGTTTACTGAAATAGATTTTGTTCTTTTCTTTTGTGCTAGCAATTCGTATCGCGTCATATCGTGTTAATTGTGTCGCATCGAAATAGAGATATACTTTTTTTATAATTAATCCGAACAAGGCACGCTCAATAAACATGTCGAATTGCCTCGACGTGAACGCGACATACCTAATAAAGCTAATTACGCAACATGGCACGATTAATATGATTATCAGATGTGTCGCTGCGATAAATTTTTATATTACCTTTTATCCCTTTTGGCATTGGCGTTATTCTTGTTAAACCTTCAAGATGGAAACGTTTTTAAATATGAGCATTTGCGTCGAAAATTAGTGGCCTAAGCTAACCCTGTGAAAGTCTTATTAAAACAAAAAGCCGAACTTGTCAAGTCCATTAAGCGTTGGATTTTGCCTTTTTTGCTTGGTCCCTTCTCTTTGCTCCTCGTACTTTGTCATCATCCGAAACTACGAACAACCTTTTTGTGGGCTTCTTCTTGCCCACTTCACCATTGACAGACCGAATCTCTTTCTTCCTCGCAACCAACCCTCATCTCCCTCCTCTCTTCTGGAATTCAATAATGGGTCTCCCTTTAATATAAGCGGGATTCATCACCTAATTCACTTTATAAATGTCGCTAAACTAAAGCTATTATAGGCCCAGATCACGTTTTATTTGTTATTCGCATTCTCTCCCCTCTCTCTCTCTCTCTAATTGCTTGGCATTGTCAGATTTCGATGCGTACAGCTTCTGTGTATGCAGATTTCGCATACATTGCCCCGTCTCTGTCTCTCTCTCTTTCACGAGAAATTCTCCATCAACGTCCAAGCGGAAGTGCTTTGTTTTCTTTTCACATGGTGTTTTTCTCTCTCCACCTTTCTTTGTCTGTCTCACCTCTGCTTTAGAGGCTCCTCCGGGTTTCTGTGCTCTCTTAGTGAGATTTCGCTTCAAGGAAAAGCAAGGTGAACAAAATTAGATATAATGGGGATTTCCCAAGGAACCTGCAATGTCTCACAAGCTCCAAACACTCCCTCATCCTTTGGGCATTACTGTTTCGAGCCTACTGAGTTCAAGAAAGTGAGACCCAGTTTAAGGAACATGATTTGGGATCTCGGTTGTCCTGTTTTCTTCCCAAGAGTGGCCACAGCGATGAGGATGACGATAAAGATCAAAAACTTGGAGCACAACAAGGCGTGGCTTCTCGCAGAATCAGGAGGGTGCGCGCCCGGTTGACCAGCGTTGACCCCCAGTCCGTGCACTCGTCCTTCAGGTTCAGCATCTGCTCTCAGGTCGAGCTGGAGTCCATGAACTTGAATTCCTCCGATGCTGCGACCATTTTGATGGTGAATTTGGACAATGGCTTGGAGAGTCATGAGCAGGAGCAGAAATGGAGGCGGATTGAGACATTGGAAAAGAGCATCACTCCTCTTACCAATACACTGATCAGGTTCAGCTACAGCCAAATTGTCTCTGCCACTCGAAATTTCTCCAAAGGTACTTATTTGGGTGGAGAAAGATTAGCTGAATTCATGTGTGTGTGTATTTTGAAGCATGGTCAGTCATGATGCGTAATTATGCAGAAGACTCATGAGGTCTGTAAATACTCTTCAGGATTAGAATCGGTGTTTTTTAGGCCCAACTTGTCGCGTTGGTTTGATTAGTCATTTTATTTTACTGAGATTGACATGTTGCTTGGAGCTGTGACTGATTTTGTTTATAACGGGGTAGGCAGGGTTCTGGGAAAGAGGGGCTTTGAGTTACGTGTTCAGAGGCAGAATTGGGTTTTGAGGACTTCTGTGGCTGTGAAACGTTTGGACAAAGAAGACAAGGAGTGCGCAAAGGCATTTTGCAGAGAACTGATGATTGCAAGCTCCCTTCGTCACCCTAATGTCGTTCCTTTAGTTGGGTTCTGCATGGACTCCGAGGAGGGCTTCTTGGTGTACAAGTATGTCTCTGGCGGAAGTTTAGGGCGCCATTTGCACGGTACGGCATTTTTTCTTACCATTTAGGGGCTTATTTTCTGTATTCAAGTGTATGAATGAAGTGGTTTCTTAAATTTTGTGTTGCAGACAAGAAGAAAGGACTGAAGGGTCGTTCAACGCTTCCATGGTCGATGAGGTATAAAGTCGCAGTTGGCATTGCGGAAGCTATTGCATATTTGCATAGCGGTACAGAAAGATGTGTTGTCCATAGAGACATTAAACCTTCCAATATACTCCTTTCAGCCAACAAAAAACCCAAGGTGAGATGCAGGCTTCCCCAAAATTTTACACTGTCAGATAATTTATTGGGAAAAAGGGAAAAAAGGAAGTGATATGTATAGATATTGCCCATTTCTGAATTGCAAATGAATTTGCAGCTGTGTGATTTCGGACTTGCTACATGGACACCAGCACCTTCAATCCCTTCCTGTGCAAGACTGTGAAAGGAACCTTTGGGTAATCATCTAAAGAAAGCTTCTCCTATGAGCAGAACGAAGCAATGGTCTTTCTGCTTTGAGTTTCAGTCTGTTTCTGCTTCAGACATTTACTCTCAACATGAATGTGCAGTTATTTGGCACCTGAATATTTCCAGCACGGGAAGGTATCGGACAAGATGGATGTCTACGCTTATGGAGTTGTCTGTTGGAGTTAATAACCGGTCGAAAACCGATTGAAGCAATAAGGCCATCCGGAGAGGAGAACTTGGTGCTGTGGGTAGGTCAAAATGCTTAATCCGTTGCCTTTTTAATTCCTTTAACTTTATGAGGGCTGAATGTAGTGGTCCTCATCCAGTGACTATTTAAGATGCATGGGAAGCAAGGTGAGGTCCTCCTATAAATCTATGTTAATGGGGGTGAACCACCTCTCACTGGGACCACTCTGGAGCCTGGGCTTTGTGTCTAGTCCATATGGACGCTGCATACCTTAGATATCTATGGGGTCGATGAGTAAATGCAAATGGATGCTATTATTGCCACATTTCAAGCTAACGAGATATATGTTGATAGGACCAATATTCTGGTTTGGATGGTTTTCCGAAAGATAGACTGGCTACTGCTTGAGAAGGTTTTTGAGCGTAGGAATTTGTTGAGACCATCAGCTCATTGAAGTCTCTTCTTATCAAAACTTGCTTAGAAATCTTCGTGGTTGTTCGCTTTAGTGCTATGGCCATTTTTGCTTTAAAATAGAAAATCTCTGGAAACCAGCATAGAAGTTCTTAACTCGGCAAATTATCCAGCTAGAATGCTCTCATCCTTATGTCTAATGCACTTGTGGCTAAAAGTCACTCTACTCTCAAGCTGGATTGCATGTGTTAACGTGCATTTTGCTAGATGTACTGAATTGATACGACACTGAGAAGGAATTGTGAGTGATAGGTTACTTTCAAGGATGTGCATATTTCTGTTTTTTTCTATAAATAAGAAGATGAAAAAAGAAAGTTCAAATGATTATGAGCACAATAATCATTGACAAGTGATCAGCAAAAGCAGAGACCTAACATTTGCATTATACTGTGATCGTTGCCTAGCTGCTAATTAACACATTTTTTGCAGGCAAAGCCCCTGCTAAATAAAGGGATAGGAGCAATAGACCAGCTGGTGATCCGAGGCTGACGTGCAGTTTGAAAAGCTCCAAGAAAATCGCTCGAATGATTCAAGCAGCTGCGGCGTGCATAATTAGCGAAGAATCCCGGAGACCGGGCATTGATGAGGTCGCTGCTATTCTAAGAGGCGACGACGAACCTATTTTGGCCAGTAAAAAGAAGTCTAGCTTCCCAGGAAATGGATTTGTAGTGGATTATCTCACACAACTGCATCAGCCCAAGAGCGACATGAACAAACACTTGGCTCTAGCGATGCTTGGAGTTTCAGAGTTTGAGGACGATGATTACTTCTGCTATCAATGACATACAGTGCCGAGTCCCTACCTTTTTTAACCATTTCTTTTGCTTTGCTTGAACTAAAGGTTTCCGTAGAGATCGGGGTTGCAAAGATTGCTGGAAATATGTAAATTTTTGGAACTGTTCTGGTCTGATCGCGTGTGTACATACATAACTTCAAAGCTTGTATTGAGAAAGTGTGAATCTGGTACAGATTTTTTCAGTTACGCTCCTGGAAAAAGATTGATATGTTCCTGGAGGATACACACAGAATCCTTCCAAGTGTACTGCAGAAAACGAAGATTAGGCAAGCCAAGACTGCTGCAATTGCTTTGGGATTTAGGTGAACCAGACAAGGTTTAGGAAATTAGCACGAGGAAGACACTAAGATAAGGTTAGGTGGGAAGTTCTTGGATAGAAAGCCAATGATCTCAAGCTTTTCAATGTGCAAGAAGCCAAGCCATTGTAATGTCTCCTTCGTCCACCAAATCTCTCGTTGAAGTGGGGACTAGAAAGAGACACTTTTGAGTTGTCCTTTAGCGGACCCAGAAGAAGGGAAAAACAGGATCCAACTGTTTAACTGCCTGCCATAATTAAACAGGGACATCTTACCTGTTTATCAAAATTAATAAATGATTAAGACATCAAATTTCTCAAGGACGAGTTGGATCACCCTTCCAGAGAAAGCATAAAGAAGAGTTCATCGTTTAGCACACACTAACTGATTAATCGATAAGAATGCAGACCCAAAAGGGGAGAAAAAAACCAAGAGATAAATGCTTTCACTTGATTTGTTTACCTAACAACAGTAGCAAGGAACTTTCAGCTAACGTACACGTGATGTGTTGTGGATATGATTATTGCTGAAGTTCCTCAACTATATGGTTATGATAGGAAAATTTTGGTCAATCATAATGTCGCAAGACCATTTAGAGCTTCTAATTTAGAAGATCTTGGCAACATCCTTCATCAACCCCGGGTTGGCGAGCGCAAAGTCGGTGAACTCCTGGTAAGAGATGACGCCGTCGCCGTCGGTGTCGATCTCGGCCATCATGCGCTTGACCTCGTCCCCGGTGACGGAGCCGAGGGTCTTGAGCGCCTCGCCGAGCTCGGCGGCGGAGATTTTGCCGTCCCCATTGGCATCGAACCGCTTGAAGATCCGGTCCCTCTCAGCCTTGGCAATCGCATCATCCGCCATTGTATCAGCCCGTGTTCCCTCGAAACCCTTTCTTCCGAACTTCTCTTGAAGCGAAGAGGATGCGAGTAAATTGAAACTGTTGTGGAGTAAAACGTGAAATTGGGTGCTGGTTCTTAAAGGGTTTTGGTTTCTAAAGTAAGCCAGGGGCTGGCCTTCAGAATCGGAATTGGTCAAAAGCATGAGGAACGGATCGCCTTTGAGCGGGTGACTGTTTTTAGCAGGATGTGCCATGTCAAGACGGGACAAAAGCCTAATTAAAAAGCAAATTTGGCCAAATTAGGCACTTGGTCTTCGATGCAATCCTGTAATTGGATTGGATCAGTCAGCTAGATTAGACCCTAATCTGAATTTAAGTTGCTGGGAATTTCAAGTTTCAACGAAATAAGGCATGAGCAATGTAAAAATCAAATGAATTGTAAGTTACGTAGCACTCGAGTTTTTTTTTTTTTTTAAGATATAAAGTGCGAATAGACCTTTTCATAACTAGGCCAAGCTTGAAACTTAGCTCCTTACACGAGGAGTAAGGCTAATGGTGCGATTCATGATATAAAGTGAACATGTATTACAAGATTGGTGTATGACTGTATGAATGGATTTTCATGTTGGACATGATAAGAATATAGAAGAATCTCATCTCCCGCCTAGATGACGATCTAATATAAAAGCAGACGAGGCCGCGATCTTATATAATAGATTTATTTTGGTGTCGCAATCGGATTCTATGGTTTGTATCCATTCCGATTTTTTCTTAGAAAATAATTGTGTGAAATGTGGTTTCAGAATGAGAAATTGTGTTGAATAAAGAATGTAATTTTCTTGTGCAATATTGCGTGGGTTGTTGCTGGTGTGACGATAGTGAGGTACAAGATTTGTGGGCAAGCACGATATTATCACTCACTACATGGCCTAAGCTCCTGGTTTCGACTTTTAGGAATTGCTATATAAATATTTGGAGTTGAAAGCGACGACACAACCCGGTGGGCGTGCCGGAGTGGTTATCGGGCATGACTAGAAATCATGTGGGCTCTGCCCGCGCAGGTTCGAATCCTGCCGCTCACGTCATCTTAAGATTTTCATTTTATTTAAAAAGGGAAAAGAGAGAGAATTAAAATCGCGCTAGAAGGAGGGCTTGAACCTCCGACCTTGTGGTTAACAGCCACACGCTCTAACCAACTGAGCTATTCCAGCTTGATGTTGTAACGTTGCAAATTTTTATAATTGATCGAAATTCGCTTTGGTATATTCGTTCATAGTGGAATTTACTCGATCAGACATTTCTAAATCGCTAGGTAGCGACTCTTTTTTTTTTTTTTTTGGTCGGAATAGAAATCTTTCTTTTCATATGAAAAGAAGTACATAACTTCAAATAAAGATGCAAGTTTCACAAAACAAATCATACAAGTAAATCTGAAAGGTGAATCGACTTGATACTGCTTCTAGAGACGGGCCCATTCCATAAAGGCGGATCTTTTATTCATACGACGACCGATTACCAAATCTCGCATCAGCATCGAGTGATGAGCACACGCCGAGAAACTTCTCTTTGATTCAACTCTAATTTGGTATTTAGATTCACGATTTTATCTGATCCTATCGATTACTTGAATAGTTGAATATAGTATTTTGATAAAAATCTCATGGGCCAAGGCATTACTAGCTAGCGATCCCTCGGCCTATGTGATTCGGATGCTAAATTTGTCTAACCACATTGTTCTTGCTTCCAAAAGAAACTGATTATTTAAGCAGAAATAACTAGCAAGCCTCTGACCATCATGGCATGATTTACTCGTTTGATCTTTTTTCTTTTGGAATGTATAAGTACTTTTCTGTTGGAGAGTGCACTCCCCGTGCAATTCTATGCATATTCTAGATGAATAGATGATATTGTAGAATACAAAATCAAACATCACATTTACGGTTCTATCGGTGTAAGCTACATCCACGAGGTGAGTAGCACAATATTCAATTATTGATCAAACGGTACAACGGAGATTACAACCACACTTCAATTACTCAGAATCAGTTTTTGGGATCAGAATCGTTACCATACGCAGCCTTAGTAATAGCGGCCAGCTTCTCAACTTGAAGCGTTAAATCAAAATTTAGGACACATAAGTGAAACTAGACTTGCTCACTCCAATCAGAGAAATTCAATCCATTGAATAGTGGACAGACGAAACATGCAAATGAAGAGAAACATGTATAAATGCTACAATCATGCAAGGAAATAATCATTCATTAATGCTTTGAGAATATCACAATCAGATTCCAATTAAACAATACATGATATCATAGTTCTCTTTTGGGAGATCCTATGATACACAATAATATTAACCATAATGATGCTTATTACTTTTATTTGGTAATTACTATTAAAAATTTATTTGCTATCTTTGGATATACAAATAAATCTAATAAGATATACGAATTACCAACCATTATGTTCATGAAATAATTTGTGGGTTTTGGAGACCACTCTGGTACAGGACCTTAAATGGGCAAAAATGGCCAAGAAATTGGCCAGAATCGGACAAAAATTCCTCGAACGCAAACCCTAACCTCCGGAACTTCCTCTGCTTAATTCGCCTCCAGCAATTAACATAATGCCGAAACGATTGGGGGGATTTTGTTGCCCATGTTGGTACGATCCTATTGGACAAATTTTGGGTGGTGAGTGATCGGAATACGGCCGGAATCGGTATTTTCTTTTAAAGGTCAAACTAATCCGAATTCTACTAATTCATTTAGAAAATCTCCAAAATTCATCCAATAAAAATTCAACAAGCCTCTCTTTATGCACGGAAACTTCGTACAAGAATATTATCGAAAAATCATGAGATCCTAAACCACGCTCCGATACCAACTGTTAGCGATGAACGTAAACTTTATGCGAAAATTCATTATCAAAAGGAATCGTTGATCTTCATGATTTTCACATACAATAAGAAGACATATCTTTAGACGTAGCGAACCCTGTAATCTTGATCGTTGTTGCAGAAAATCCGAGACGAAGAAGATTCCGATTTCTCTCCCTTAGCTCTATGTTATCTTTAACGTTATTTTTTTTTATGGAGAGAGACAATAATACGTTACTTTCTTGTGTCTGCTCTTTAGAGGATGAACAGAGGACTGACTTACTTTAATGTTATCAATAGGTGCCTTCATCAAAGTACTTAATTGTATCTTTTCATAACCAACGGATTTTAGCATTAATTAATTATTAAATCATCAATAATAATATCACGTGGGTCACGTTATTCTTACGTCGGGTCCATCCAAAGAGGACTGTCATGGGAATAATGGCAATATGAGGCATGGTAAGGTGACCACCATCATGCTTTTTGGAAAGACAATCAATCAAAAAAACCTGGGTTCTTCAGAAAATGGTAGTCAGGAAAGACAGATCCCACGTCAATAGAATCGGGAATTGCCACCACTTGGCATTTTAAGTTTCTTGGGACTGCCAATCGTCGACCATAACCAAACCAATTCATTACTACTTCCTTCAGGCCGTCATTTTAGACTTCCCCTTCCTACAAAAATGCATATGATTCACTTCACGTCGTCGACTGTAAAGAAAGAGGAACATGCTTTTGGCCATGCACCCTGGACTTCGTTATGAAGATGAAAATGCATCGCGGCGAATGAGAAATGTACGCTCCCTTGAGGGAACGTCCGTTTCTTTCGGAAGAATGGGCCGGTTCGACGAGTATGAATTAAGCATCTACCGGCTGACTTAGAAGGACATGTTTTAGGACTTGAGCCCGTCGTCCGAGTCGCATGTAATATGTATTGGCACTTGACGCGATCTAACCGACTGCCGCGTTGTGGCAAATAAGCATATAAGAGAAGATATAGCAACGAGATTTAAGAAAGGAAGTACGAAACTTTGATAAGGCGGGAATTCTTGTATAGTTGCAGGAAAGGATGGCAACGTGCATTATCTTTGATCAAATGAGGTCGGTGTCCCAACCCTCGCTCGCGTAGTGTCTCGTGCGTTGTGAGCGGCGGAATCTTTGCCTCTGCTCTTAGTTTCTTGTGCAAAACCCTAGCTTTCCTTCTCTCACGTCCACAAAACTAGATCCACGTGGGGGACTTCTACACAAGTTCGTATATCATCATACATTGGTGCTCAGAATCGCATATCGATCGATGAAAAGGGCTTCTATAATTATCTATGAATTCATATGTATATAGAAAACAAATGAATCAATTACCCTATGACAGAAAAATTGTCCCAAAAGTTCTAAATTCATTGCACTTTGGCCAATTTAGCTATGAACTTTTAATTGTGCTTATTGAGTTCTAAATATTTTGATATTTTGCCAAATTAGTCCTTTCGGCCAATTTTTCCCAGAAATTGCCAACATGGATGGCTAGTTATCCTGCATGGCACGATTGACATTAATGTGAATATGTTTTTAATTTTTTGCTGAATTTTTTTATTAATTTTTTCTTCTTTCACTTATAGTATTGTTAAGGGCCGGCTGGGGCTGCTAGCCCAGCCAATGGTGAGGCCCTGCGACCCCATCGACCATTAGGTGAGTGCCTACAAGCTCTCATCAGTCGTGAGCAAGAGCCGCGAAGCCCCTATCGGTAGCTGGCGAGGCTTGCAGCCCTCAACCTGTGGTTGATGACCGCCTGCCGACTCTTAACAAAAGAAAAAAGAAAAGAAAAAATTAAAAAAATTCACATCAATGTAGACCGTGCCATGTAGGATAGTTGACATTCACGTCAGCAGGTTTAGCTAAATTTGGATGGAATGACTAAATTGACAAATTATCAAAAGATTTATGATTCAATTGGCATAATTACAAGATTTAGGATTCAATTGGCCAAAGTGCAATGAATTTAAAACTTTTTGGACAATTTTCTCATAAATTTCATATTATATCACGTCAGTATGTCGCCCGTTATAATCGTTAAGTCAAGGCTTTATATTCAAGTGGCTTTCCCATCTCCTATCCCTCGCTGGCTCCAGTCCCACATGGGGGCTAGTCGAATGGGAGAGACCTGGCAAAGCATAATAGCAAAAGCTGACTGGTTGATGGAGCACATCACGCCTTGTTAGGTCTCTTAAGTGAGATATGCAATATAGTATTATACTTAGTTAAAATTCGTGGAATGTGATCGAGGGTTTGGGTTCAATGGGCAAGCTCACACCCCTCAAAGCCGACAATAGAATGACACACATTTAATAAAAGGGCAAACGAGTCCCACGTGCTGTGGAAGGAGGGGAAGCAAGCAGGAAGGTGCCTCTCAAAATTAGAATCAATGGTGAATATTTTGTGCTAAGTCTTAAAGTCAAAACCCTAAATATGCATGGGAATCTGAGACGTGGGTTCGCGAAGGATCCGGCGATGCTCTTGCTCTTTTGCTCCTATTTTTCTATCCTCGTCTTCTTCTTTCTATTAATCCCCCTGCCAGCTAACAATCCCGATACAAAAGATTAACAATTCTCTAGCAATTCTCCATTTAATTGCTCCTCTCGTTTCTTTTGACCCTCTTGTTTCGCATCGGTTCCCGACTATTTGGGGCATCCGATGTGATGTTATGTGTCCTTGGAAACAAAAGATGTGGACCTAACTAACAAGTTTTAGGAAACACAAGAACAATCATCTCATTAGTTTGGAGTGGACAATACCACATTGGATGCGTGTTGTACAAGGAGTCCTGTTAGAAGCACAGTCAATTATGAAAGTTTTAGTTTTACCCAAGCTTAACAACAATCTCTAGATAGAAATAGGCATTTAAGTCATGAGAAAAAAGCAGTTCTTGAGTGGAAACTATGTGTCGTTGTCTTAGCACTAGGTGACAAATTATTTGTTACCGCATGTGCATGTGTTATCAGAGGTTATCCATCCTAAAACAAAAATTACCACGTCAAACTATGCCTGAGAACTCATCGTCATCTGATTAAACCAGCTCGCTATATGATGTAAGTATCACGTGAAAGATCTTTGTTACTCGGATGAGATCCTATATACATAAGTCCTACATGTTGAATGCTTAATATTAACGGACCAAAACAAAACAGAATACTTAGGTTAAACTATTGCGGCTAATATATCCTAGGGCTCTGTCTCAGAAGTATTTCGCTGTTAGAGCTTAATGACATTTGGACATAATTACTCTGGACCCTACATATACGCCCTCCACCTTCCATTAGCCCGTCTCCATGCATACTCTCTCTTCCTCTTGAACACTCAAACCCTAGCCCTAGCCCCGAATCCAAGATCATACTTGAGATCCCTCTCTGATGGACCTCATCGACTCACGCCTCGAATTGCTTCAACCTCCGAACTTGTACAGCGATGATGGCAACAACAACGACAACAGCAAAGAGACTCCTCCGCAACTCTCAGATCTCTCTTCACAGGGCTCTTATGGATATGATGAGTACCAGAAGTTGGGGTTTGAGGAAGAAGACAACTTGGAGAGGACCATCACTCAAACGTCCAAGAACTTCCCTCCTGGTATTTGGGGTCCATCAACAGATGCCCTCAAGTTTCGAGCAATGAACAATAGACCCGAAGGTGTTTATCATCAGCCTCTCATTAATTTCAAGAGCAATAGTGGGTGTGAAAATTTCAAGCAAGCCAGTGGGTCTTTACTCAGCTTCCAACAGAGCCAAACGGTTGACCTAAATAACAGTGACTGCTGTGTGTGGAAAGATGATGGTATCATGAGCAATTACAGCTATCACAACTTAAAGCAGATCGATCCAAAGAGCAGCTCAGATCACCCGCGGATCGTAGAGGATATGAACTGCTATCAGTCCACTAGCACTTATGTCCCCATTGTTCATAACGCAGTTGTGAAACACGGAAACAGTTCAAGTAATTGGCTGTACTTGGAAGCCACCACTGTCGCAGACAGCGCCCAGGAATCCAGAGCGCAAGAACCAGGGTTTTCCAAGCGTGCTTACATGGTATACATGAACTCCGTTATCTTAATTTGATGGATGTCCTTGAATCAGCTCTCTTCTTTGAATTAACGCATTTTGTTGATTATCCTTGGATAAGTTATTGTCATGTTGACATGACGAACCTTCTTGTCTAGTCATTGTTAATCCATGAATGGCGTCCATTATCACTAAATGATGAGACGAATATCGCTCACCATAGTTCTCTAGTACATATATATGTTGTTTTGGGCGATTGAGGTCATGACGTGACTGAATGACTTCTTATAGGGAGAGAGCGCGCAAGCTTCAAAGAAGCAATGCACGAGCACCTCCAAGAGCTCATCGAAATCCAAGTCGCCTTCATCAACAAAAGATCCGCAGAGTGTTGCCGCAAAGGTTGAGTGATGTGCTTCCATCTCACCATATAAAAATTTCGTTTGTATTCATTTGTTTTTCTATGATTTGGAAATTCTGCAAGAAGGGTCGAATGATCTTAAGAGTTGTGTTTTGCACGCAGAACCGACGAGAAAGGATCAGTGAGCGACTCAAGGTACTGCAGGATATGGTTCCAAATGGTAATAAGGTGGGTCTTCTTCTTCTTCTTCTTCTTCTTCTTCTCTGTCTCTGTTTTTGTTTTTTTTTTCCCTCATCTGTATCTATTGGAACTAAAAATTGGCAATTCTTATTCATTTTTGTAAAATGTGAACATGTGCAGGTTGACCTGGTAACAATGTTAGAGAAAGCTATCAGTTATGTCAAGTTTCTCCAATTGCAAGTGAAGGTGAGTTTTCAGCACCACAATTTGCTTAATTAACAACCTTCAGAAAGAAAATTATGATAGAAAGCCTAAGTTTTAAAAGTACGTTATCTCTATGTGCAGGTGTTGGCAACAGATGAATTTTGGCCAGCACAAGGTGGGAAGGCTCCTGATATTTCCCAAGTGAAGGAAGCCATTGATGCCATCCTATCCTCTCAGAGAGAAAGAAGCTCAAGCTCCAAGGGATGATGACAGACTTTGAGGCTAAGTAACAAATGTAGTCAAGTATAGAAAAAGTAATAATCATAATAATCATCATAGTAATAGCTCTCCTCTCCTCTCTTCAAGAAAAAACGGAAAAAGTTTCTATTTGCAGATGTTACTCAGAAAGAGAGCAGCTGTAATAGCAGCAGTGAGAAGTTAGGACTGATTATTTGTGCTTTGTTTGATCATTGACCCAATGTTCTGTCGAATGATCCAGCGTTTGTAACCTGTCTACTCATGAGCGTTTCCGACTCTTTTGTTGTATCTTCAAAGTACTTCTTCATCAAGCTAATACAAGACGATTAGTTCCCCATTTTACTTAGTTGCATGAGAGGCTTGATTTGCTCAGTGTATCTGCTTTTCCATACAGTGAATTAGGAATGTGCAAAGGGTTCGCATGGATAAAGAAAACTGAAAACCTTCCTGTTCTACTGCAAAAATGGCTACGCAACAGTTGAAAATGGAGAGGGGGGAGAAATAGAGAGACGGGACTTGGGGGCACGTGGAAGCCGAATATTACAGTAACAAACAAAACATGGGTCGACTCAGTTACGAAAATAGCTTTCTTGTCTTCTTCAGCATTCGAACAAAGAAAAAAACAAACAGAAGTAACATTGAGTTGAGCTTGCAGTCCTAAACCCTAACTAATAAACATGTCTAGCAGCTAGAGGTTCATCTAGTTAGTAAGCCAAACTAGAATCTTGTTCAGGCTTCCATTTTCTTGAACAAATTTCGTAAAAACAAAGCAAACGATGTCTTAGAGAACTTATATCCTAGGAATGAACGCAAACTTCAAAACAGGGACATAAGTTAAAGAAATTTTAGTGTTTCGAGCTTTGCATGCACCCCGCAACTTCTTCCTCGAAAGTGTTGCACCACCTAAATTATATTATTATTCTTCCCGAATCGATTGACAAAACGAGGTTCGCAAACTTGCACGCAAAGCAAATTCTCGATTAGAAGGAAATGCTTCCTTCAAGTGGGTGTCCAAAGACATTCCAAACTCGTGATTTGTTATATAGAAAGGCCAAAGACATTCTTATCTTGCAATTCACTATATATATGTGACTTGCGATAATCCCCATAAGAAGCATGAAAACGTGATTTCGAAACTCGCATAACCTTTGTAATCTCTCTACGCATGGCAACACTTAAGCTCGCGCAATGTATTGCGTTCATAAATTTATGGTGTAATTAGTGTTTTCTTGATAATACGGTCGGGCGATATCTTGAGTTAGCTTGTTCGTGTCCTAGACTTATTTGATTACCTTTTAACTTAATTTTCTTGGACACAGGACGCGCTAATGGTAGTTATATTAACTTACGTGAATTATTTATGGTCATTGAAGATTCAATTAAGCGCATGGATCCCACTTCACTAGACAATTATGAAACGGAAAAAAAAAAATGATTGTGAATGCTTTCTAAGTTCCACATTAAAATCAACAGCCAACTATATGCTTTCAATTTCAATCTGATTGTGAATATCCCATTTGATCTCTATCTTGGCATGGTCGAAAGAGTTCATCCAATTGATGGTGGTGTTTCAATCCCACCTTTAGTGCCGGATTCGAATCCATCCACGCAAACAACTTACCTGGATGTAGCTGTGGGGGTCATACTACATCCCCACCGGGCAATTTACTTGGATGCAAATGGCATAACTAAGGACGGAGCTGGTTCTCCCCATTATATATATATATATATATATATATATATATATATATATATATATATATATATATATATATAAAGGATTCTTTACCTATAACTTTTTGTTCATATAATTAAGATCGTAAGATATCTTGAATCAATTTTTGCACGCTAAGTTAATGAGTACATATCTTTCCCTTCTTGGTAGAGACAGACCATGAATGCCTCAATCAGATGTTTCGTTATCGTGCAATGCACTATATATAGCAACGTGGGCTTAAAAGAATTTATTCTTGCAATCTTTTGCCATACTAAAGAGCACCGCCAATTGATAATTTCCACAGCCAGACAACTTTTCTAAGGACAAAACTGGTCCGGACAATCACCGATGACGTTCCAAGTTCCAATCTTTGACGTTGATTGACAATACAGTGCAAAATACTTGCTGGTCGTCCATCCAAACGAAGAAGTAATTCGTACAGATGAGACACTGAAAGATAAGATAGGAAGGAGGGAATATTGACCCGAGACAGCCTTTTTAACTCGGTTTTGCCTGGAGTGGGGCAACTGGGCATGTGCGTGGGGGTTCATTTATTGAATCACATGCTTAATCACATGTCCAATCCCCTATTATCCGGAATACATTCCCAAAGTATGCAAACTAAATGAACCAACTGAATATGTACAATTATTTAACTAACCGCAATAGGTGATGTTCCCACCATACCCTACCCATATTTTGTACATATGCGGGTATATATTTTGCCGACACGTCTGTATTTCGAGGGTATAATACGAGATCATCTGTTATGAATTTGCATATAATTGGGTTTTTGTTTTCTGGTCGCCGGCATTCGCGATCAAGTGATATTTGCTGCTTTCCTATACCTCGCTAACGTGGTGTGATTCTCTGCTCTACTCGAAAGCATGAAAGTTTTGATAAGAAACTATTACGCAATGAGATGGCTCCAAGAAGCTTTAATTTGGAGCGAGGGTCTGACGACTTATACTTCTCAAGACATGATAGGTTTCAACCTTTATATCAGTTCGAGACCCCTTGTAAAGATATCAAAGTCGTATCTCTGGTCAGACACATCAGTTCTGCAAGGAGTTGGAATAGTTCTAAAGTGAGTCATACGGATTAATTAACCCTAATCAAGATTAAGTTGTGTCATTAGACCCACACAATACATGCCAAAGATGATTGAGACGAGGATTCCAATTCCGCCATAGCTAGCTTAGAGCTCACACGCATGTCCATGTTTCTCTATACGTATTTTTGTCTCCTATGGAATGGTGTGTATACTACTATGAATACACAGAGGAAGAATTCATTACAAGATTAGTTTTTTGCCAACTCTGTAGTTCTTTGACCTGATTTGTTTTAATTTCCTTGATTTGAGCTGCCTCCTGTTGGGAACTCCATGCAAGTCAATTGACAATTAACGAGAGGGGCAATGTCTGTCTTAAACAGCCCAAACCAGTTAAGAATTTTTTTGGGTCCCCCCCAAAAATATTGGGTTTACTTTGGATTTGTTAATTGGCCAATGATTAGACGCTTGCAAGGCCTCGCCAGGACAAGATAAGATTGACATTAATCAAACGCCAAACAAGCCTTGCTTGTATAGAACGCAACTGAAACGAATACTTGGCCATCTAAATTAACAACAGGAAAGGAAAATCTTCAATTGATCTAAAGTTAGAGAGGTTTACTGTGACCCATGTAATCGAAGTGACCAACTATGGTCAAATCATATTCATAGACTTAACGGCGCCTCACTTATACATGTAGATTTGTGACTGCTCTACAATTTTTATGTAACATTAGCATAAGGAAACGCGTGTTCGAATATTTCTAAGCCTTTAATTTACCTAAACTGCATAATATTACCGGTGATCCCATGACTTCTTCTCAAAAGATTCGATCACTTTTAGCCACTTCTCTACTCAAGATCTCCAATTCGATGTGTGTGTATATAATAGAACGGCCTCTTCTTGACCCAAAAATCAAGAATAAAATAACCTCTCTTCGATCAGTTATAGAACAAGACATTTGCTCCATCTTACCTAATGCATTTTGGGAAAGAAGAAATGTCTTGTCGAGTTACAATACGAACTTGAATTTCCTGAAAATCAGATCCCCACAAAAGCTAGGCCTACTCAAATGTCTTTACAATTTCCTCGGAAGGAATTCAACATCTTTTAGATAAGAAGCTTATTAGAAAAAGTCAATCACATTGGAGTTAAATGCTGAGTTAGAAAGAGGAGTTCCAATGCTAGTCATCAACTATAGACCTCTAAACGCAATATTCAAACAGATAAGATATCCAATTCTTAATAAAATACACCTTTTGAACAGATTCCATGATTCTAAAAGTTTTAACTCTCGACAAAGCAGCATCAATCAACAATTCATTAATTAGAACTTGCAATGGATACTGTGGACCCAAGGATTATCTTAAAAGTCAATAATCGACGCTCCTTAATGTATTCCAAGTAAATCGAGTTCAAGAGGGAATATATGGAAAATTATATAAAGGTGGTTACAATTATAACATTAATTTAGAGCCAAAAGACAAGCTGTTCAGCACTTAAGTGCACATGACGAGTGAGTAGTAGAGACCACATCCCACATGATGACAAATTGGAATAATCTTGGGTGTGATCGATGTGACTGTGTGAGAATGGCAGAGTGGAACTTCTGTAATTTTTATTTTAATCTTAATATTGATAATTTGGGAAGTATTATATTTGGATTTCCAGCTATAGTGTGTGGCCTCAAGTGTAAGCTTGCGCACGCGTGATAAATTCTAAACCTTGCTTGAAGAGATATATATATATATATATATATATATATATATATATATATATATATATATATGATGAAAAAATTCAAATTGATACATCTATAATATTTTATCCAAACTAAATTTTTCACCACCAAAACCTCAAATTAGTACACATTTGACAAATTTGATATCCGTTATTTTCTGTTAAATTTTACATTTAAATTGCTAAGTTATATGACACGTGATAGCTACGGGTGTACCAGTTTGGGTTTTTTACTCTCCGTTTGTCACAGGTGTGCTAGTTTTGGATTTTTTATAGTCAAAAAATTGATATGAGTAAATTAACATAAGGTATAATTTGGAGTTTTTTTGTGTTATAAACCCTATGATAAATACATACATACATACATACATACATACATACATACAATTTTGTGTTAGCGATATATCAAGAATAAGATTCTTAGCTACAAACAATCTATGGAATATAAAATAACATCAAGGTTATCTTTAACGTTGATAGATAGCGCCGTAAATAGGAAGAGATTGATATAGCAATATCTTTCCTTGAAAGATTTTATTATTTTTCTCTCGGTATTGTAATGCAGTTGTTGATTGCGTAAGAAATTTTAGAGCATGATATGTGTCAAATAGGCAAATGCATTTCTTTCCTTCTCATAAATTCAGCGCTAATGAGATAAAACTTGTTGATAATCTTAAAAAGAATTATCTAAAACATTTAATACATTTAAAAAAAAAAAAACTACTAAGCTGACCGTCTCCCACATACTGACGGTGAGACAGTCAACTTTCAACCACAAACTTGTTATTGTTTTGCATAACGCGTTTGTGGCTGAAAACTGTCCGGCTCGGCATTTTCCTGAAAAAAAAAAATCACTTAATTTAGTAAGTAATGAGGAGTTAATTAATTAATTCAACAGATAAATAATTGATGATAAGTAGAATATTTCTAAATATATTTGATAAAACCTACTAATAATATTTCTTTCAAAGTTTGATAAGAGATTGATAATATTTAGCTATCAATTTAATCACAAACAACTTTTAATTCTACTCTTGGTACTTAAGATCATCAACACTAAAATTTACTGCTTTAACTTTTGCTCTTAATTTTCAGACCCTGAGTTCTTGAAATATGGACAGATGAGGCCGGAAATTTTAAAGGATTCCTCTACATTCGAGTTTGAACTTTTATAATATTCTGAAAATTATAAAGGATTCCGATTAATTTTACTTTTAATTTTTTTACTGTATATTGTAAAAGTTAAAGACATGTTTCAAGATCTAATTTTCAAATTATGTATGAAAAACTTAAATGGTATGAGAATACAATAATGCGCAAAGGCTTAGGACTACGTTGGAATCCATACAATAGATTCAAGATTAAATTGGTGATTTTCCATCAAATTGATGATACCGTAAACCAAACTTTGTTTCTCAATAATTTGTCGATGCTTCAAAGATTTGCACACAAGGTTGCCGATAAAATCCTTAAGAAGACCCTCTGATGCTCAAGTCGGAATACCAAGAGAAGATATCGAATCCTATTTCGCCACGCAGAGATTTTCTGAGGCCAGAGAACTTACCTGCGTTCTTCTTTGTTTTATGCACATGTTTACTCGATAGCAACTAAGAGTGAGCAAAAAAATCATGATCCAACCAAACCGAACCAGACCGTACCCGACAGTTGATTTTAGATGAAACCGGTAGGTACCGATCTGGTTCTCGATTCAATTTTCGAAAATCGACAGATACTGATTCGATTCGCAATTTCGGATGGGAACCATCCAACCGACCCACCGAACCAATGATTTTATATAATACAAATGTATATTCTTTAACTGAAATCATTTTTCTCAAACCCTGCTTTGCCCTTCAATTTTGAAATCTCTCAATTTCGATTAACTTGCTTTTCGATGCCACATGTTATTGCAGACCGGCGTAATCTCCATGCAAATACTTTCCTAGTACAAGTAGCCAACTATTGCTACTCTCTAATCTTTTTCAATTCGCCAATACCTCAAACAGAATACTTTTGTGGCATGACTCTCGTCTTACAAACTGGATCGTATAACTTGTTTTTGTGCATGGTTCTCCCCTTCAATCGTTAGGGATTGATTCCATTTTCTTTTTTAATTGATGTTGCTACTCGGTGAAACCGTAATCAGGATCCAACTAGGAATTGGACTGGACCGGTGGTTGGTTCTCGGTGGATCTATGGAATGAGCGGGTGGTTCACGATTCGCATTTAGCGGAACCGATCCTTAGAGGGCGGTTCTCGATTTTAGGGTGGAAACCACTCATTCTAAAACCGATCACTCCTAATAGCAACTGACTTGAAATGATCCTACGAAACAACGAAGCTTGTCTTGGATTTATTCCCTCCCATGTCCATACATCTTGTGTCACTCCGTTATTGACTTCCGTTACCCGGTCACATATCACTTCGCTCCGTTAGCGAAGTCGAATATCACTTCGTCATCTTAGTCAGGTTTTTCGATAATAAAATAAAATAAAATCTTAGTCCGGTTTCTTGCTTTATTCACTTCGAAGTCTTTTTTTTTTCCCTTTGTACAGTCTTCGTCTCGAAGATGTTACCACAGCACATTAGGAACTTTGCCATGTGTTATTGACCAATTTCTTTCTATTTAAAAAAAAAAAAAAAGGTTACATCCATACAACTTAACTATATTTATGACTTAGTAAAACGTGGACGCACTACAGGCATGGGGCAGGAGTACATAGCGGTATTCTTGATCAAAGATGTACACTGACTATGAGCTCGATAGACAACATATCGATCGATATTAAATCATCAAGAACGTACGTGCGCAATACATGGCTAATTCCAAACCCTCGTGTCCTTTATGGTAACCGTCACGTGGTCTGATTCAGATGCATGCAATTTGGATGCATATTCGAAAAATTATAAAAAAAAATTGCACTTTGACCATTCAGTCTTAATCTAATTTTGCTAGTTAAGTTCTAACTTTTTAACATTTTGCAATTGAGTCGATCCGATATATCTAACTAGTAATCGTTGACTTGTTCGCAAACAATCCTACTTAACACGACCAGCACTGACGTGAATATTTTAATAATGTTTGATATTTTTGGATCTTTTCTTTCCTTTCTTTTTTTTGTTCCTTTTCTCCTTTAAAATGGCTAGTGAGTGTCGTCAGCTGTCTAATTGACACGACTAATGCTAACGTGGACATATATTTCGATCTTATTTTTCTTTCTTTTTTCCTTTAAAGTGGCCAGCGAGGGTTGCCAAACCTCCACCACAATCTAGGCAAGGTATCCTTGCTAAAACTGGGTGAGGGCCATGCGAACCTCTCCGGCCATAGTTAGAAAAAAGGAAGGAAAAAAAAGTAAATAAATACTTCAAAATATTAAAAATTATAAAAAAAAAATAATCCATGTTTGCCGATCATGTCACGTAGAAGACGACTAGCGTCCTGTTAGCGATTTTCAGTCAAAATTGGGTAAATAGAATGATTGCATTAATGCAAAAAAAAATTAGGACTTAATGGAGAAAAAAATATTTAGAAACAGAATTGCAATAGGTTTATGACTTTTTTTAATAATTTTCTTGCATTATTTCTCGGCCTCTTTTCGAAACTATAATTAGAAGCAAAAAACTATTAGGGGATGTTAGTATCGAACTCAAGCACTCTTTTGTTATAACTTTGCAAATATAAAGATAATAGTAGCACGTCCTTTCGAATGAGCTTAACATGATTATGCACGTATATGGCTTTGTGCTTTAAAGCTCCGGGTTTTAACACTGAATAACTCAGATATCAATGCTAAAAGTAGAATTTAAAGCTACAAATCAAACTCAACCTAAATACTACGAATTTGT
Source organism: Psidium friedrichsthalianum (assembly GCA_019149425.1). Lineage (NCBI taxonomy): Eukaryota > Viridiplantae > Streptophyta > Magnoliopsida > Myrtales > Myrtaceae > Psidium > Psidium friedrichsthalianum. Next base: position 31,277 of record JAGVVM010006412.1, read on the forward strand.
TGGGAGTGGAGTCATTTCATATGCATTTTCTGGAATTCGAAATCATAACCCACCTCCGTAAATTTCTTTTCCCTTTGCCTGACGAGCAATTCGCGAACTCTTGGGACCACCGCCGCGGTCGTTGAGCTGAAGTTACAAGTTTGGCTTACGAGTCGATCCTCGGTCTCAGGATACTTTGGTTCATACGATTGCGTTGATACATTTTGTGTCTCTCGTTGCAACTATTAGGCTATTCATGCTCTGAATCGCCAACTTAATTCCATCGTTATTATGCTGGAAATCTTGTACTTAAATGCTGCAAACCCGACTCTCTCTCTATCTTTTCGGTCGAACCGACTTTAATCTATCGCGATCTTAAGTTTCGGCAAGTCTAATACTCGAACGGGCATCTGCTGTCGCTTGTACCAAACCTTAAGTGACACATTCCTAGTCGACACTGCATTAATAGGCTCGAAATCACCCACATGCATGAATTTAAAGGGGAATCTGCTCATTTGGGGGTGGGGGACGTCCATGTGCAGTTTTAATGGTGGAGACAATATGTATTCGGGAGAAAGGAAAATTGTCCAAAAGTCATAAATTTACTGTACAATGGTCGATTCGGTCCTAAACTTTTTAATCGTATTAATTTAATCCCTAAACCTTTGACCATTTGCCGATTTAGTCTAAGCCTTTTGAAATTTATGAATGTAGTCCTTTTATCTAACTATCCAAATAATAAGTCAAGTACTAAATAAGCAGAAACTATAATAATATTTAGGATTAAATTGACATAAGTGAAACTTTTAGAGCTAAAAAGATTTAGGACTAAGTTGGCATAATTAAAAAGTTTATGACTGAATTGGCCGTCGTAAATAGGGGTTAGAATATTTTAGGTAATTACTTTTGTAAGAGAATGTGGAGGGAATTAAGCCCTTTCAGTCCCTGATTACAGCCTTTTAATAAATGCGTCATGCAACTCAAGAGTCCCACGAAGAAATATCTTGTCTTTTTGTCTGTCTTCTTTTGACAATTTATCATGTAGTCTAATTATCCAAATAATAGTCAATTACTAAATAAACAAAAACTATAAGATATTTAGGATTAAATTGACCTACGTTGAAATGTTTAAAGCTAAATTACCATCGTCGAAAGATTTAAGATTAAGTTGGCAGCAATTAAAAAGTTATGACTGAATTGGCCGCCGTAAAAATATTTGGACTTTTAGATATAACTTAATTTTTGTAATAGAAATATGGTGTAGTGATGGGGGTGGTATGGGGTGATGTATGGTGTGGGGGGATGGGTGGGGGGGGATTATGGTGAGGGTGTGGGGGGTGGGGGTGGGATTGATTGGTGTGGGGTTATGGTATGATGGGGTTGGTCTGTGGGGAGAGATTGATGGGAGGCGATGTGTGATGATGGGTATGTTTAGGGGATCTAGGGAGGGTGCTTGGGATGGGATGGGGGTGGTAGGTGTATGGTATTGTGTGATGGTTGATTATGGATGGGATGGTATGATTATGGATGGGGGGGTAGATGGATGGGGTGGGGGGGATGAGATGGGGGAACGGGGGATGGTGATGGGGATATGTTGTGGGATGGGGATGGGGATGGGGTAATAGGGATGGATATTGGGGTGAGGGATGTTGGATATCGGGTTTGATGATGGGTGATGTGTTGTTATGGGCATTAGGGGGTGTGCGGTGTTGATATGGATGTGGGTGGTGGTGGAGATGTGTGTTGGATTGATGGGTGGGGATGTGGATGGGGAGGTGATGGATGGGGGGGGGATTGTTGATGGGATGGGGGGTGGGATTATT